>CAUYLG010034091.1:0-34095 GCA_963573385.1 Cacajao melanocephalus
ACATACATATATATAAATATATAAATATATACATACATAATTATATATGTATATATATAATATATACATACATAATTATATATGTATATATAATATATACATAAATGTATATGTATATATTATATATATGTATATATCACATATATACATAAATGTATATATATGTATATATTTATGTGTATATATATTTATGTGTATATACATAAATGTATATATATATGTGTATATATATATCTTTTATATAAAAGTCTAATTCTTGCTCTGGAATTCTTACTCAGTGTGCTCACCTGAACTACAACTCTCCCCTTTGGGCTTTCCGAAGACCTCAGATAGATTTCTTACCTAATATGAATAGGTTTGTATTTATTAGATCTGCAGGTAAAATCATCCAAGATGTACAGAAACTTAATATGAGGATCTCATGCAATCAAGTCTCTTTCTCGATCTTGGCCCTACTCAAATTGGATGCCTTGCAAGTTGCATAATAAATGAGTGATATGGTTTGGCTCTGTGTCCTAATCCAAATATCATCTCGAATTGTAATCCCCACACATTGTAGGAGAAACCTGGTAGGAGGTGATTGGATCATGGGAGAATTTTCCTCCCTGGTGTTCTCGTGATAGTGAATTCTCATGAGATCAGATGGTTTAAAAGTGTGGCAGTTACCCGCCCCTCTTCTTGCTCCATCTTTCTTTCTCTCTCTCTCTCTCTCCCTTGCCACCATGTAAGATATGCCTTGCTTCCCCTTTACCTTCTCCCATGATTGTAAGTTTCCTGAGGCCTCCCAGCCATGAGGAACTGTGAGCCAATTAAAACTCTTTTCTTTATAAATTACTCAGTCTCAGGTAGTTCTTTACAGCAGTCTGAAAATTGATTAATACAGGAAATTGATACCAGGAGCGGGGCATTACTATAAAGAAACCTGAAAATGTGGATGCAACTTTGGAACTGGGTAACAAGAAGAGGTTAGAACAGTTTAGAGGGCATAGAAGAAGACAGGTAAATGTGGGAAATTTTGGAACTTCCTAGAGACTTGTTGAATGGTTTTGACCAACATGCTGATTGTGATAATGGACAACGAAGTCCAGGATGAGATGATCTCAGTTGGAGATGAGGAATTATTGAGAACTGGAGTAAATGTGACTCTTCCTATGCTCTAGCAAAGAGACTGGCAGCATTTTACCCCTGCCCTAGAGAGCTGTAGAACTGTGAACTTGAGCAAGATGATTTAGAGTATCTGGTGGAAGAAATGTCTAAGCTGCAAAGCATTCACCAGGTGACCTGGTTATTTCTAAAAGCGTATGTTCATATGTGTGAAGAAAGAGAGGGTTGAAGGCAGAGGATACAATTTGAAAAATTTGCAGCCTGACCATGTGATAGAAAAGAAAATCTCATTTTCTGGGGAGAAATTCAAGTCTGCAACAGAAATTTGCATAAGTAACAAGGAGAGAATGTTAATAGCCAAGACTATCAGAAAAATGTTTCCAGGGCATCTTCATGACAGCCCCTCTCATCACAGGCCCAAAGGCCTAGAAGGGAAAAATGGTTTTGTGAGCCAAAACTAAGGCCCTCTTTCTCTTGGGACATGGCATTCTGAGTCCCATTTCCTTTAGCTACAGCTGTGGCTAAAAGGGGCCAAGTTACAGCTTGCACCCTTGCTTCAGAGGGTGCAAGAACCAAGCCTTGGAAGCTTTCATGTGGTGTTGGGCCTGTAGGTGTGCAGAAGGCAAGAGTTGAGGTTTGAGAACCTCCACTTATATTTCAGAGGATGTATGAAAATGCCTGAATGTCCAGGGAGAGGTTTGCTGCAGGGGCAAGCCCTTGTGGAGAACCTCTGTCAGGGCAATGCAGAGACAAAATGTGGAATTGGAGGATCTCCACAGAGTCCCCTCTGGGGAACTGCCTACTGGACCTGTGAGAAGAAGGCCACCATTCTCCAGACCCCAAAATGGTAAGTCCACTTACAGCTTACAGTGTCCACCTGGAAAAGCCACAGGCACTTAATGCCAGCCTGTAAAAGCAGCCAAGGGGTCTGTACCTTGTGGAGACACAGGGGAGAAACTTCCCAAGACCTTGAGAGCATTGCATCATTGTGCCCTGGATATGAGACATGGAGTCAAAGGGGATTATTTTGGAGCTTTAAGATTTAATGATTGACTGCCCTGCTGGGTTTTGGACTTGCATTGGGTGTGTGGCCTCTTTGTCTGGCCAATTTCTCCCATTTGGAAAGGAAACATTTACACAGCCCCTGTACTTACATTGTATCTTGGAAGTAACTACCTTGTTTTTGGTTTTACAAGCTCACAGGTGGAAGGGACTTGGTTTGTCTCAGATGAAACTTTGGAAATGTACTTTTGAGTTAATGGTGGAATGAGTAATTGGGGGACTGTTGGGAAGGCATGATGGTGTTTTGAAATGTGAGAAGCACATGAGATTTGAGAGGGGACAGGGGTGGGATAATATGATTTGGCTTTTTGTCCTCACCCAAATCTCATCTTAAATTGTAGTCCCTGTGTGTCAAGGGTGGGGCCTCGTGGGAGATGAATGGATCATGGGGGTGGTTTCCCCATGCTGTTCTTGTGATAGTGAGTGAGTTCTCATGAGATCTGATGGTTTAAAAGTGTGGCACTTCCATCTTCTCTCTCTCTCTCTCTCTGTCTCCCTCTCTCTCTCTTTCTCTTCTCTATATCCTGCCATCATGTAAATTATGCCTTACTTCCCCTTCACCTTCTGCCATGATTATAAGTTTCCTGAGACCTCCTAGCCATGTGTAATTATGAGTCAATTCAACCTCTTTCCTTATAAATTACCCAGTCTCAGGTAGTTCTTTATAGAAGTATGAAAAAGGACTAATATAATGAGTTTTTTCAAGTCATATAGGTTGTTTCCTAACTTTTCTACCAAACTCTGCACCTCTTTCTTCACTAAGAGATGTGAGATAGGAGATTTGCTATGCATAATTTTGTCTTTTACTTTGGAGGAAATATCTCAGGATACTAATGATTCTCAGAAACTTAAAAATGCACACATTTTGCCAACCAGGACACATGCCATGTTCTTTATATCAGGCCCCATTATCATCATCTCATAAAAAAGCATGATATATTGTAGAACATTATGAGAGTCAATGTCTCTTTAAACTGTCTTGTGACAAAAGAAAATATTTAACATAACGGTGAGTACAAGGCAGTGCATGTTCACTGCTGTCTTTTCTATATGCAAGTTAAATGCTTTTGAAACTCTCTATTGATGCAGAGAGTAGCTGCAATATCTTTTAGCTAAGTTCCCAATAGTTCACCATAAGTCCTCTCAAATCCATGTGATTTTTTGAAAGTTCTAAACAAGCGAATACAATGGGGATGTAAGTAAAACTGTTATTTTTACATCCTTTAATATTTGATTGCAGTGTAAAACTCTGCATTTTATCCCAAATTTCAGTAGAGCTACTGCTGATTTGCTATCTTAGATGGAAGCAGGGGATTGACTTTCAGGCATGTCTTATATTATTTCTTACTCTAAAGGACAGAAAAACAATATGAATGCTTCCCAGCTGCTAGATGTCACCCAGCAAAAATATGTACTCAGAGACTGTGCAAAGAATCATGGTTTGTGGACACAGACTCATTGTACACACTGTTTGATGGGCTTACAACTTACCTAATATCCATCGTTGGCAGACCATGTTTGTGCTTGGAGTAACAAGTTTTCAAGGTAATCTCTGAGCAAATTCAAATATATTCCAGAACTGGATGATTTTCATTCTCCAGACTAAAGCTACTGTTTAAATTTCTACAGATCCGTCTAAGGAAATACTGTGGAATGTTTGTAGTGTATACTTACTGTGATGTTTTAAGGTCTTTATTGCTTGTGATGAGGCGTTTTCCTCAGACAAATATCACTATGTATAGAATTGCTAATATCTGGTTAATAAGTGAAAGCTTATATTTTTCAAAATTGTCTAATACTAGCATTTTGGTGACACTATCATCCCAGGCAGCTCCATCTCACTTCTATAAGCAGCTACCATCACAAATCTTGGGGAATCAAGGCATCCTGGTTGCCACTTTTTTTTTTTGCCTCTGATTTCACCTGGGAAATATTATAAGGAGGTAGGTTGTCTGAGCTCTTGTCTTAAGTCTATTTTACCATTCTCACCTCATCAGTCTTCCAGTCCTTTGCTCAATATTCTTATTAGGCAGTTTCAGCATCTTGTCTTCATGTACGTTAGACCAACATTGCCTTTGAGCTTCAAGGGAGCCATTGAAACAATGTCTTCAGGCTAATTTTAGGTGTTATTAGCAGGTGATTTAATCCTGAGTCCTGGAAGAATATTTTCCAGTTATATCCAGGCCTATATTTATCTCACTACAGTACTCTCAAGATCAACATCCATACCTCTTGACTTAGATCCTCTAAATTATGTAGCTTATTTCTGATAAGCAACCTAATTCCTCATTGAGCCTAGTATTGATTTGTTGCCCCTTATCTCCAAACCTACCTTCATTTGCCTGCTTTGTGATTCTGGAGCAGTAGTCATCAAACATTTCTTTTTGGGAAGCTGGCACAATGTTAAGCTTGGTCAGTAAAGGGTGCTGGAGGAAGGATGTTTGCCTCCTGGCTCTGGAAGTTTGTTCCCTTTATGCTGGTCTGTGTTGCTTCCAGTGGCTTTTACACCATGGTGTGTTTGCCCTCCAGCAAGCTTTGTTTGACAATCTGCCCCATGGTTTCTTTCTGACCAGCTTTAGCCTGTCAGCAAGCAGATGGAAAGCTTCCTGCTCATCTCACATTATCATCTGCTAGCTGTGAGCCTGCTCTAGGAAGGTACAACCCAGGGTACCATCTTTACTATCTCATTGGTTTTCTACTTGCCAGCCTTTGCCCCAGAGCTGCAGAACAGCTTTGCCCTGGCAACTCAGTAAACATCTCCAGCATCAGTGGGCTATCACTGTACTACCTCCAAGAAGGATTGCCTCTCAGCCTTGGGGAGGGAGCCTCTTTCCCTGGTTTGTTTCTTCCCTGGGTTCTCTCAGCCCTTTCATAATTTACCATTAGTAGGTATTCCTCTCTTCCCAATTAATATATTTTTTATATTAAAATTTTTAATATGCAAGTTACTGGGGTGGTTTAGGTGTCCTGGATTCTAACTGATGCAAGATTATGTATGAGAAAGTTCTCATACCTTTTAGAGTTTATCTCCTGATAAACTCTAAAATTTAATACTTTAAAAATAGTTTGCTCATTTTTTGCTGGCCTCCTTGCCAATGGAAAGTGGGATGCTAAAAACCATATAAACATGTTCAACTTTAGTATGGTAGACCAAGTAATTCTGCAAAATTGTTATACAAATTTGCGCTGATTAGCAGGTATTCGAATTTTCATTACATCCTTACAAATATTTGTCATTGTGTGTCTTGTTGATCCTGGCAAATATGTAGTGGTATCTATTTATGGTTTCAATTTATATTTACATTAAGACTAATAAGGTTGAATACATTTTCCTATACTTACTGGCTATGTGAATATCCTTTTAATAATTTCTTGTTCAAGTACCTTGCCCATATTTCCTTTGTTATGGCTGCTTTTTTCTTATTCATTTATAGGAGTTCTTCATATATTCCCTATACATACCCTTTCTTAGTAGTAGCCATTGCAATGATTTTTCTTCTAGTCTGTGCAGATACAACTTAGAATAATAAGAAAAGTCACATGCTAAGGAACAAATCTGAAATTAAATTTAGAACACATACACACACAGCTGTAATTAAAGAAAATAATGTCATCTATATGAACTGTGCTGCGTTCATGGTTTGGAAACATACAACATGTAAAGATATCAACTCTCCCAAACATTATCTATAAATTCAATAAAGTATTGATCAAAATCTCAGCAGGTCTTTTTTTTAGAAATTAAAAAGCGAATTCTAAAATGTATATGGAAATCTGCCAATCTTGAAAAAGATACCAGATATGATGACCTACTCTAAATCCTCACTAGCTTAGACAGTGTGATTTTGGCAGGAACAAATATAAACAGAGCAAGGGAAAAGAACAGGGTTTAGTAACCAAGCCGGTACTCTTTTCTTCAGAGTAGTTTTCACAATCTCTAGAGATAATTGATTTGCAATTATTGGAACTCTATTTATATACAAATATTTTTTCTCCAAGCTTCCTCCAAATTCTGATCTTGTAGTTTCTTTCAGTCTGTAATTTTCCCTAAATAAGATTCATTTAAGGCAGTTTCAAATAGTCCTTTGCATTTGACTGTGACTCACAGCAAGAAATTTCTCTTTGAAGTCTACTATATAATATTTATTCTCAATGGAAGTTCATAAATTTTATTTCTTAAATTGCTTTAAGATAGGATTTAGCATACCCAGTGTCCAAAACATAGCATATTCTTTCTAATCGCTGGCAAGTAAATTAATTCCCTTTTTAGTCACTGTGATACTTTCTCAGAAATTAAATTTGGTATCTTTCTGTTAGTTTAGAGGCATAATTGTTGTGATTCAGTGAGGGAAAGGCCATTTTATAGGATTAGCAATGTTTCTACTAAAAAGCATAGCATTTTGACAGACCTCTGTGTTTTCAATATAAGGCATTTTAATTTCCAAGGGCTAATGTGATAGAGATTATTACTACTCATTCATACAAAACAGCAGGAATCATTGTTAACAACATGCCTACCTTTGAGGACATTGTTTGAATTTCGAGTTTACTTGAAAAGATCATGCCAGTTTTGAATGGCATTCCCAACAGGAAAAATCGAAAACTCTGTTACAACCATCACTCATATACAGGTCAATTTTGATCATGTTTTATTTCCTGCTGATAAAGGTAATTAATTGTAAAAATAGTTTTAAATTTCTTTTTATACCTAAAGGCAATGTGCTGCTCAAATGATTTTAAATGCATGAATTATCTTTTGAATATGCTAGTGTTTTTTTTTTCTCAGCTAGTCTTTCCTTTTCCTTGTTTATATTAATCTAAAATGTTTGCATTTAAAAAAAATTAATAGAAGGTTTTTTTTTCTTCTGAGGATCAAGGGTAGGAACTAAAATGAAAGATGACCTATTCTGAATTACTTAAGAAAAGTGAAAAGATTTTTTACTGTTATTGAAAAGTGTATTTTATTGATAAGTTCTTAATTTATAAATAAAAGATTATTACAGTTCATGCAAATATTTTATATTTGTATTAAGATAGCTGTGAAAGAGAGGGGTTAGCTGACAAACTCCCATTATTAACCACTTTAGGTTTGCTTCAGCAGTTACAAGCTGAGATCTCAATCTTCTCAGGGTACTGACAAAGACTGAATGAGGCAGGAACAGTTGAGGTTTTGCCTTCCCCTGGTGAATTTCATGCATTGTCAGAAGGAAAAGGTGGTTGTAAAAGGACTCAGCCATTTCCATCCAGTGTGGGGCTCCCTTAGTGGCTCATATTTACTTTAGAACTCCCCTTTGTGCAAACAGACTTTAGCAGGTCTTCACCATGGTTTAGTACCTCTGCAAAATCCTGTGTCTTCTCTGTGTTACTACTCTCCAATAAATATTTTGTACTCTTAACTTCATTTCAGCATGTGCTTCTCAGAGAACTCAACTTGTGATAAGGTATTTTTAAAAATATAATACAGAATTATAGTACAAATCAGAAAGGAAGACAAATTAAAATTCAATAATGCTATACTTTAATATACAAAAATACATTTAGCTAAGTCACCATAGTTACATTGATTACTATGAATCCTGTTGTGCATCTTTAATAAGCTTATATTAGGATTTTTTTAAATGGGAGAAAAAGTAATTTTTCAAAGCAAAACACGTACATGCTGACTACACAATTTGATATCAAATAGTGATTGTACCAACAGTGAGATAATAGGTGACCACTGTTAAACATTACCTTTCATGTTGTCGATTGCTTTTTGGAGTAGGTATTATTTAGGATAAAAACAAGTTTATATCCTATCATCAGTGGAACAGTAAGCAATTTTATTAATCTGTTCCAGGAATGGTTGATGAAGGAAGGAAGGAAACTTGACAAACGCTCAATTATTAAAATAAGAAACTTTTCAAAATTTGCTTATAGAGTTGACATAATTTTTGCTCAGTAATAACTATAAATATGGAACTAAATTTAACTATACAAGCATGTTTAAATTTCATGATCTTTGATTTAATCACAGGGAACCAAATTCAGAAATTATATAGATAAGATAGCATCTACTCTCTAAGGTACTTTCTTGCCTTTCTGCTTTCTGCCATGGATGACACTGAAAGAAGTCCCTTGCCAGAAGCAGTGCCCTGGACTTTGAACTTCCCTGAATCCAAAACTGTAAGAAATGCACCTCCATTTTTGTAAATTACCCAGTAATAAGCATACTGTTATAGCAACAAAAAGTGGACTAAGATATTACTAACATAAAGCTCTTCATTAGTTTGTTTTGAAAGAGTTAAGACAGTCCCTGATTACATCCAGAGGTTATAGCCTGCAGATATTACTGTGGTTCCCCTTCTACCTACCTATATTCAGAGTTCTATAGCACTGTACAGAGAAGTCATCCTAGGGAGTGCTAAATACTTGGAGCTCTTAATAATGCCAGAGGTGTTTGAACCAGAGCGACTCCATCTTGAATAGGGGCTGCGTAAAATGAGGCTAAGACCTCCTGGGCTGCACTGTCAGACGGTTAAGGCAGTCTAAGTCACAGGATGAGATAGGAGGTCGGCACAAGAACAGGTTATAAAGACCTTGCTGATAAAACAGGTTGCAGTAAAGAAGCCCACCAAAACCCACCCAAACCAAGATGGTGATGAGAGTGACCTCTGATCATCCTCACTGCTACACTCCCACCAGCACCTTGACAGTTTACAAATGCCATGGCAATGTCAGAAAGTTACACTTCATGGTCTAAAAAGGGGGAGGCATGAATAATCCACATCTTGTTTAGCATATCAAGAAATAAGCATAAAAATGGGCAGCCAGCAGCCCCGGGGCTGCTCTGTCTATGGAGTAACGATTCTTTTATTCTTTTACTTTCTTAGTAAACTTGCTTTCACTTTACCCTATGGACTCACCTTGAATTCTTTCTTACATGGGATTCAAGAACCCTCTCTTGGGGGGGTCTTGATCTGGACCCCTTTCCTGTAGCAACAGGATTCTAAAAAGTTTGTACTTTAAGATGGATGGTTTCTCACAGCTAAAATACTTATTTTACCTTTTGCAGGCGTTTAGGATTTACAGCTCCATCTCAATTTTTCAACTTCTTAAATGCTCATTATAGTTTTCTACCCCCTTCAAGAAGCTTCCTCCTGCAACACCAGGTAGCATTTATTTATCTTTCTCCTAGAGAGTCTTGGAAATGATTGCTTATAATATTTACTTTAGCATTTAATTACATTCAGCTTAATACTTTCTTACTGTATTTTAAATTTTTTCTGTCATTTTTAAAGTATTCAATGTGTTCTTTTCCCCCAAATATTGTAACTTTTCACAGGGATGAACTATGACAAATACTTACTTTGTATCCATTTTTTTCCCCCAAAATATTGTAACTTCTAGCAGAGATGATCCATGAGTATGTTTAAAGTTTTGTAAGTCTTTTATTAAATTGAACTGAGAGTAAATCTATTGTGGATGATGCGGTTCTTGGTGTTATCTTGAGTTAATATGGCTGAATGAACGGGGTGAACCATTCAGAGATAGTGCATTTCACATGTGTTTGGTTTCCATTAATAAAATTCAATATAGGTATGAGGCTCACTCTACTGAAAAACCTGAAGACGCAATAAAAGAATAAAATAAAACATACCTATTTTATTTTATAGCTTTGGAATTTAGTCATAGCTATATTAGGAGCTATACATAATGGAAATGCATTTTAAATGTATAGTTTTCTTTAACTAGGATATAATTTGGTTTCTTTTGCTTGATTCCTCTTTACCTCCCTACATTACATTGGTGAAACAAATCTGATGTCCTGCATTGCCACACCAGGTTTCATCTTTCAGACTGAAGAAGGCAAGCACATTTGTGTGGGCTTAGTGAAATAAAGATGGGTGTAATTTGTTTGGCTGTAGCAGGTCTTTGCAGAATCTGTTTGCTTGATGGTAAAAATATTCAGATATTGTTCTAGGAGTTAGTAAAGAGATCAGAGGTACTAAAGAACAGTCGTACTTTTACATAGTCTCTCAATTTTATATTTAAATACTAATGATGTATACATATTATTTGCAATTCACATCAATATTATGTTTAATCCACTGATTTTTATTTTGGTGTAGTTGTTTATATAGATAAACAGGTAACTTACAAATAAAACAATTTTTTCATATTTTATGTGTGGATTTGTTTACATATTAAACAAATATTATAGAGTCCCTACTACCTGCTAAGCCCTGTTCCAGACTTTTTGAATACAGTGGTAAATAAAAGAGAGAGAATAAAACTCTCTGTCTTTAGAGAGTTTGATTGCTGATGTCTTGAGAATCTAATGTTGCAGACACTAACATATAGTACGAGTAGTTTTTATTAATGTATAAAAATGTAAAATTGACCTATATGAGCAATCTTTTTGCCATACTACTAAAATGATGTTAGCCCTAATTGCGAATTGTTTTAATCATCACATAGACATGACATTTAGCAGCTTAAAATCCACCTGATAATGGTTGATGTCCTCATACCTGCTATTTGTGGGTAACAGGTGAGAAGTATGTAAAAACACCATAGCATTCCACTGGCATTCATACCACATAAAAAGTACAAGATTTTCAAAAGAGATGGTGGATGGATGGATGGATGGATGGATAGATAGATAGATAGACAGATAGATGAGTGATAGAGTCCACAATCACAGAAACATAGATATTTATATACATATATATTCAACTGTGTGTGAGTGTATGTCTTTGTGTCCAACAAGCTGATTGTATAGCAGCACAAATTAGGAACTAGGTGACTATTTCCCTGGGGGGCACCCCACTCATCACCACACAAGAATGCTGGCCTAAGGCATAACATTTTAAGAGAGCTGGGATTCCAAACCATCAGGTAGATATGTGACAGGTGAAATGAAAAAACAGATGGATTTATAAAACTATTTCAAGAAAGTTGTCAGCTTTTCTTATTTTTTTGCTGAGCAGCCTCAGGGAAAAATGGGAAATTACCAACTAAGATGGGGTTGTGAAAATCAACACAAAGGGAAACAAGAGGGTCCTGCTAATCAGATAGCACACTCATCTGAACAACTGCATTAATGAGAAGGCAAGGTGCTCAACTGAAAGAGTGGCAGTGTGTTTTTCAAGACATGACTTTTATATTTACATTTTCAGCTAGCTATATTGTTTAGTTCTGTTTTCTAAGTCAAACAAAAATAATAGAATAATTGAGCTACCTGAAAAATAATTGTAAGGCATCTGGAGACAAGACAAGGTGATAATCCATTAGGGACAGAAAATTTAACATGTTCTAGCTCTGTGGAAATAGTGGATAGAAAACAATTTAGCAAATTCAATATATTAATCAATATTCAGGTTTATTTTATATTGTCTTCACATCAGCTGATATTCTGTTCTTTCTTTTTAATAACCATAATATTTGATGTCAGCCAATACTTGGACATGACTTTGTTAATGCAATATTTTTATAAGCAATGATTATTTGTAATTTACAAACTGCGAGAACAAAAACTGTCTTGGTTTTTGAGTATTAGCATGAGAAAAAAGATCAGTATAAAATTTCTTGATGATAAAATTGTCTCAGGGATCTGTTGTGAGCTCTAGGTCATGATGCAATGGAAAGAATTTAGGGTTTGCCGTAACAATTTCAGGGGTCAAGGGCATATATGCCACAGTTACCAGTTGGACTATACCATACAATGCTGCTTCAATGAAAATGGCCATACATAATTCAGAATATTTTCTTTTCGTAAAAGTGAGCATTTTATTAAAGTATAACACTTACATAGAAACGTATACATGTCTTTAGCATATAACTTGAAGAACTTTACAAACTGACTTTTCTAAAAACCAGTAACCTAATTTAGAAACAGAGTACATGCTAACATCCCAGAAGCCTTTCTTATGATCCCTTCCAATCTCTACCTTCTCCAAACGTTAGCTTCTAAAAGTTTATTCACTTTTGATAATTAAGGTGAAAATGGCACCACATAAAATCAATCACTTTAAAATGCACAATTCAGTGGCAATTAGCACATTCACAATACTGTACTATCACAAGCTTTAGCATATGTTAAAATATTTTCATCACCCCAAGAGAAAACCTTATATCCATGAAGCAGTCACTTCTCATTCTTTCTTCTCTCCAGTCCCTGATAACTACTGGGACTGTTTTCTCTCTGTGTGGATTTATCTATTCTGGATATTTCTAAGCTTTTTTTCTCTGTGGATTTATCTATTCTGGATATTTCACATGGAATCACACACCATGTGACCTTTTGTGTCTATCTTCTTTCACTTAGCTTGAAGTTTTTGAGGTTCATCCATGTTGGAGCATTTATTAGTGCTGTATTCTTCTCTTTCCATATCTGAATAATATTCTGTTATATATACAGTTGACCCTTGAACAACATAGGGGTTAGGGGTACTGATCCCATGTGCAGTCAGAAATCTGCATATATCTTTTAAGTCCCCACCAAATCAAAAACTAATGGAATACTGTTGACTTAAAACCTTACTGTTAACATAAACAGACCATTAATACATACTTTATATATTGTATGTATTATACAACTGTATTCTTAAAATAATCTAGAAAGAAGAAGATGCTATTAAGAGAATCATAAGGAAGGGAAATGCATTTACTATTCATTAAATAGAAGTGGATTATTATAAAGGTCTTTATTCTCATCATCTTTACACTGAGTAGGTTGAGTAGGAGTAGGAAAAGAAGAGGTTGGTCTTGTTGCATGGGTGACAGTGTTAATAAAATGTTTGCACATTAGTGGACTCTGGAGTTCACACAGGTGTTGTTCGAGGGTTGATTGTATACATCTTGTGCCACAGTTTGTTTATCTATTTATTTGTTGATGTCTATTTAGGTTGCTCCCACCTTTTGGCTATTGGGTATGGTGCCACCATGAACATTTGTGTGCAAGTATTTTTTTGAAGCTCTGTAACTAGTTCTTTTGGGTATATACCCATAAGTAGAACTGCTGGGCCATATGGTAAATCTATATTTAACTTTTTGGAAAACTGTCAAATTGTTTTCCACAGTAACTACATTATTTTACGTTTCTACCAACAATGCACAAGTGTTTAAAGTTCCCCAGCCTCACCAACACTTATTTTCTGTGGTTTTGTTATTATGGCTATCCTAAAGGGTATAAAGAGCTAGTTTATTGTAGTTTTGATTTGCATTTCCCTAAAGACTAATGATATTGAGTATCATTTTATTTGCTTGTTTGCCCTTTGCATATGTTTTTTAAAGAAATGTCTATTTAAGTTCTTTGTCTGTTTTTAATTGAGTTGTTTGTATTTGTGTATAGTTGTAAGAGTTCTTTATCTATCTAGATACTAATATCTCATCAGATATATAATATGAAAATATTTTCCCCATTTTGTAGGTTTTATTTTCTCTTTCTTTATAATATTCTTTGATCCACAAAGTTTTTTATTTCAATGAAGTCCAATTTTTCAGTGTTTTTTGTGTGTACTTTTGATCAGAAATTCTTGTGTACCAAATCAAAGGTTATAAAAGTTTACCCATATGTTTTCTTTTAAATGTTTTATAATTTGATTCTATATTTAGGTTACCAGTCTTTTTTGAGTTAATTTTGTATATTATGTGTGTATATATCTATATTTTTAGCATATGGATATCTAGTTGTCTGTCCCATCACCATTTTCTGAAGAAACTATCCTTCCCCTGTTGAATTGTCATGGCAGATTTGCTAAAATCCATTGGCCATTGATGTATGGGTATATTTCTGAACTTTTAATTCTATTCCATTGAGCTATACAGTATATCCATCCTTATTCTAGTACTACACTGTTTGGACTACTATAGCTTTGTGATAGAAATGTTAATATTAGAAAGAACCTGTCCACTAGCTTTGTTCTTCTTGTTCAATATTGCTTTGGCTATTTGGGTCTCCTCACATTTCCATGTGAATTTGAGGACTGACTTCCATTTCTGCAAAAAGAAAAAGCTTCTTGAGATTTTGGTAGGAATTTCGGCATATGTGTAGGTCACTTTAAGTACTATTGACATCTTAATAATAAGTCTTCTAACCCATAAACAGATGCTGACTTTCCATTCATTTAGGTCATTAATTCTTTTCAAAATTGTTTTGCAATTTTCAGTGTGAAAGTTTTACACTTCCTTGGTTAAGTTTATTCCTAGAAATTTTGCTCTTTTGGATGTAATTGAAAAAGGAATTGTTTTCTCAATGTTATTTTTAAATTGTTTTACTGTTATAGTTTAAGCATACAACTGAATTTTATGTTTTGATTTTGTATCTTATATCTTTGCTGAATTTGTTTATTAGGTGCAATTGTTTGTGAAGGTTTTTTGGTGGACTCTTAGAAATTACTGCTGATTTTTAATTCAGTAGATTATTTTAATAAGTTTTGAGCAATAAGTAAATATACCCATTTTGAATTTAATATTTTGTGTTTGGCATTTTTGCTAGATATTATGTTTTTGAGATTCATTCTATTTTTTTCCATTGTTTCAGCTTGTTATCTTAATTGCTGTATATTTTACATTGCTTCAATATATCCCAAATCATTTATCTGACTTATTGTCGATGTCCTTAAATGGACAGATAGTTTCAAGATAATGCTACATATCAAAATTTCCTTTAAGGTTGCACATTTTGTGCTTTGTGAAATCATCAATTCCAAGGTCATGGGGATGTACTACATTTTATTTAAAAGCTTTATTAATATTACCATTTACATTGAGTTATGCAAACTCAGATTTATTTTATGGATCCTGGCAAGAAATAATTCTGTGGTAGGCTGAATAATGGCACCCAGATATAGTCATCCTCTAATCCATAGAACCTATGAATATTACCTTCTATGGCAAAAGGGACTTTTCATTTGTGATTAAGTTAAATATCTTCAGGCTGGGAGATTACATTTGAATTATCTAATCTCTCCTACAGATTGAATTATCATGGTAGACTCTAAATGTAATCACAGTGTCCTGATAGGAACCACATAAAGAAAGATTTGATGACGGTACCAGATACAATAACAGAAGCAAGAAATTGGGCTAATGTGAGAAAGGAAACATGAGCCAAGGAGTTCAAGCAGCATCTAGAAACTAGAAAAGGCAGGAAAAAAGATTCTATTCCTAGAGTTTCATCAAAGAACCAGCCCACCAACACTTTTCTCAGTCAAACTGATTTAGACTTCTGGTTTCCACTTTAAAAGAACATATCATGTCTGTATCTCCAATTCCAGTCCTTCACCTAATCATCCTCAAAATGTTAAGAGTATAGTGATCTGAAAAATGACCTTGGGTTTTTTGGGGAAATAACTGAATCCTTCCTCTTGAGGTCTTGGCTACCTTTTCTTTCAACAGCCATTAAGGCTGCAAACTAACCAAGGTCTGGTATTTAGACAACTTTCTGCTTCTTGTTTACCTCGTTACCTTCTTTCCATCAGCACTCTCATTAGCTGTCCATCCATTGTGCCTAGTGATGCCATGTTCTGTTGACTACCCTTTCAACTTTCAGTGTGGCAGAGCTGGTCACATTGGCTATGTGGAGGCTTCAGATGGGCTCAACAACACAGAATCTCATTTGCCAAGTTTGACATAAAAGCTTCTAACTCTGGATTTCTAATCTAACAGTAGCAGAGATTAAAGCTGATCCCATAATATTTAGCTGTAAGACCAACAGGTCATTTGGTAGCAAGCTTGTTATACTGGATACCTTTTATCCTGATAGATTCACAGATTTATTTTTATAAAAATGGACACTTATTTATAAGATGAGTTTAACATTTCTGCCTGCAGAGCTTGACCCAAAACCACTATCTGGATCTTAAGGGATAACTGAACCATGGGTATTAGAATCCACATCACATCTGACCAAAAGCTCAGTTAATAGTGAAGGATGTGTTGGAGTGGGCCCATTACCATAAGATGTTTTTGTATCACATATTCCACTATTCAGAAACTGTAGTCTGGTAGAGAATTGGAATAACCTTCTGAAGGTGCAGCTGAAGCCTGAGCAAGAGTGGAGTGCCACTGTCTCTATGGCATTGCGTCCCCAGTGGGAAGAATGCGTAGGTGTTGGAACCAGCATGTGAAAGCAGAGGGGGTCCCAGTTATCATCACTAACCACATGCCAATGGGAGACTCTGTGCTTTTCATCTTCACAATCTGGGTTCTGCAGGGTGAGATGTCCTGGTCACAAGAAGGTGGCAAACTGTTATCAGGCAATATAAATAGGGTTTAATTGCACTACAAGCTCTGGCTGCTGAAAGAAGGGTCACAAATCATGTAAGGTGTAATTAGCCCTGAAAGCAGAAAGAAGTAAGGCTACTGCTGCATATGAAGGCAGGGAGGAAACCAGTCGGTGCTCTTGGTACTCCCCGGTATGGTTATGATTGTATATCCACAAGTGCAAGAAATCTAGTCATAGAAAGTCATGTTTTTCTGGATTAGAAATGTCTCAGAAATAAAAGCTTTGTATCATGCTATATGGTAAATAACTGACATGAGTAGAGGTAATAGGATACGTTGAGTGGAATTCAGAGTGGACAGTGGAAAAGGGAGAATGTGTGGGGGTTGTGAGAGTGTTTTACAGAATTGGTTCACATGATTATGGAGGTCAGCAATCCCAAAATTTGCAGAGTGGACTGGCAGTCTGGAGACTGAGAGCCCATGCTTCAGTTCAAATCCCAAGGCTCTCTGCTGGCAGAATTCCTTCTTGCTTAGGGGAGGTCAGTTTGTGTTCTATTAAGGCCTTCAGCTGATTAGATGAGGCCCATTCGTATTTTGGAAGTCAGTCTCCTTTACTCGAAATTTACCATTTTGATCTCATCCAGAATAAAACACCATCACAAAAATATCCACAATAATACTTAACTATCAAAAGGTCTCATCCCCAATCAACCTCTTGATCTTCTAAACCTATTTTGTTATCTTCCTAGAGGACCCAGTCAAAACCAAACGAATAATAAAAATAATTATTGTTGGGGAGTGTCCTATAGGCATAGGTAAAATAATCAGAACTATTCCTAGAGAAAGGCAACAAAAGGTGATGATAGCCATAAAAATTTATGTTAGCATTACTAATACTGGCAAAGGAAAATAACTGAGCATTAGAGACAAAACATGGAAAAGAGGTGAGACAGCCAAGTAAAAAGGGCTCCCTAGAGAACCTCCAGCCAGCCTGTGCACTGGGAAAAGTTAGGGCAGAGCCATGGAAGTTCACACCATTTGCAGAAGGGAGGAGCCCAGCCTCTTGAGTTGCTGTGTGGTGGGGTGAGAGCTGGTTAACATGCTTCACTCTCACTTTTAGCAAAGATTTTCTCTTTCTTCTCTTTCTTCATTTTTTGCCCAATACATTCAATTTTTCTCACCCTTCTTTGCATCCATGAGCTTAATCTTTCCTCGTTGTCTGACTCTCACTTTCTTTCTTCTCTTTTTCTTTCTTTCAAAAAAAAAAAAAAAAAAAAGAACCTGGTTTTTAACTGAACTAAGGAGAAAGTCCTGAAACATTTTGGTACCCAACAGGGGACTTGAGAAAGGTTTAGTGAGATGCAAACCAAAAAACCTTTTTCTCGTTTGCTTCTAAGCCTCCTTTTCCTGGGACTTCTGAGGGTAAACTGTGCCCCCACTCCTATTGCTCCTGGGGGTCATAAATATGGCCTCAGTCCAACCCAGCCTTTCCATGGCCCTTTCCTTCCTTTTTCCGGATGGACTGGTGAGCTGTGGCTCCCCTCCACCTTCCCCTCCAGACTGGGACACGTGGCACAAGGGCCCCACAACTCGTTGGAAATTCCCACTGCAAACTCTGGAAGAGTCTCTCCCTTCCCAGGCCAGGATATTCAGCTCCATCCCGCGGCAATAAAGCTTTTCTGCCTGATGGAAGAGAGAATGGGGTGGAGCCATGGAAGTTCACACCATTAGCAGAGGGGAGAAGCCTGGCCTTGTGAGTTTCTGTGTGGTGGGCCAGAAGCCAGTTAACAGGCTTCTCTTCAGCAGAAAATCTCTGCTGAAAGTTTTTATCTTTTTCTATTTTGCCCAATAAATTCAATTTTTATCACCCTTCTATGTGTCCACAAGCCTAATATTTCCTGGTCAAGTGACAAGAACCCGGTTTTTAGCTGAACTAAAGAGAAAGTCCTGCAATAGAGGAAACTTAACTGCTTTTATGAAAGCAAACAACCATAACGATGAAAGATGCCTTCAGACTTAAACAATTAAGTTACAAATTCTGACTGCCATTGCTAAGTCAACGGTCTTCTCCCTCTCTTGCATCTGACAAGATTTATGGCTTTATTTTCTAAGATGTGTTTCTATTTTCAAGACTAACCATGTTATTATTTCTTGAATTTAATTTTTAGAGAGCAGTTTTACCTCGTTTATCTAAATTTCGTTTCCTCTTCTTCTCAGTTCTGACAAGATTGGAAAGAAGAGCTGGGGATGGTGATGAGAACCGCCATCAGGTAGGCATAATCCTGTGAAAACGTTTCCAGGAATGCGTGGAGATGGCTTTCCATTTTCTTTTTGTTGTTGCTGTCATGGTGGTTAGAACACTTAACTTGAGATCTACCTTCTTAACAAATTTATTGGTTCACAATACAATATTGTTAATTGCAAGCATAAGATTGTACAGCAAATCTCTAGAACTTGCTCATCTTACACAGCTGAAACTTTAAAGCCAATGAAGATCAACCCTCCACCATTTCCCCTCACCCCAGCATTGCCAACTATCCTATGACTCTGTTTCTCTGAGTTTGACTAGTTTACATATCTGATGTAAGAGAAATCATGCAGTATTTGTAGACTGGTCTAGAGATTGGTTTGTGTTACGTAACATGTTGTCCTCCAGATTTATCCATGTTGTCGCATATGACAGGACTTCTTTTATTTTCAAAGCTGAATAATGTTTTATTGTAGGTATATACAACATCTTCTGTATCCACTTATTCCATTGATAGGTATTCATGCTGTTTCCATATCTTGGCTGTTGTAAACAATACTGCAGTAAACAGGAGTGTACATATCTCTTTGAGATTTTCTTTTCAATTATTTTGGATATACACCCAAAAGTTGGATTACTGAATCCTACAGTAATTTTATTTAAATTTTTTTTTACGAAACTGCATAATATTTTCCATAGCAGCCTTACAATTTTTCATTCCTATCAACAGTATATAAGGATTCCAATTTCTCCTCATCCTCACTAAAACTTGGTATCTTTTTAAAATGGTAACCATCCTAACACATGTAAAGTGTTATCTCATTGTGATTTTGACTTACATTTTTCTGAGAAGTAGTGATGTAAAGCATTTTTTTCTCATATCTGTTGGTCATGTGTATGTATTCTTCAGAGAAATGTCTAATCAAATTTTTTGCCCATTTTTAAATCAACTTATCTTGTTACTGAGTTGCAGAAATTTCTATGTATTTTGGATATTAACACAAATATCCAAATATTTGTATACAAATATTTTCTTCCATTCTGCAGGTTACCTTTTCATTTTGTTGATTGCTTTCTATGGTGTACAGAAGCCTTTTAGTTTGAGGTAGCCCCATTTGTCTGTTTTTGCCTTTGTTGCTTGTACTTTTGTGGCAACTCTGGAAAGGAAATGTGGTGCGGATCGTGGTGCTGAGATCAGTTACACTGAAAGGCAGAGAATCAAATGAACCTAAGGATATCGAATTACAAATAAAAAATTATAACTAGCATTTTGAGAAACATAAGATTTTAAAAACCATAATGAAGAGGGAATTCCAAGCAAATTCAACCTACCGAGGGCTAATATTAAGTGCTATAAAAGGGTATCACAACATAGGAAGTTGAGGAATTGTAAAAATCTCAGAAAAGTGTTACTAGACTGGGCAGGGTAGAAATTGATGCTAGAACAATGGTTATATACTAAAACCGTAAAATAGCAAAGAGATTGAAGGTCAAGGAAAGAGCAGCAAAGGTAGGCAGGAAACCTCTGACTTCATTTGAGGAGAGAATATGTGCTCTGATTGGTTTATTCATTAATTCTTTCATCTGTCCAATGCACATTGCTGTGCAACTTAGAGGCATACAGTAGTTAACTGCATTTAAACAAGATAAATAAATAAGTGAATTCTAACATAAACGAAAATGCGATAAATGCTATCATTGAATAAATATAGAGATTCTGCTGGCACATAGCAAGAGGATGTCAAGTCGGGTTTAAGAAGAAAAGCCCACAGGTATTGATATTTACAATGACATTTGAAATATAAAGCCTAGGAAAGGGAGGGGAGTGAAAACAAGTGTCTGGAAGTTAGTATAATCATGGAGGCAAAGCAGGTAAGTCAGAGTCAACACCCTGAATACCCTCTGCAATAGAACTCAAGTGAAGCTGATTCTAAAAATTACCTAGAACATATTTAGATACACAGACTCTAGGATTTCTAATTTTTAATGTTCAGAGTTGACATCTTGGGAATATACATTTTAAAAATCCCCCACCCACCATTTCTGATGCAGTTAGTCTCTCCCTCAGTTCATAGACCCACACTCTGGAAGCTCCATCATGCAGAAAATAATGATTTAGGGCCAAGCATAAAGGGATCAAGGCATGAACAGCTGTAAAGATAAGTCAGTCTGGACCTTTGAGCAGTCAAAGCACAGGAAGGTGAACAGAGCAGATGAAAGGTGATCCCTGGGAGACTCTCCAGTACTGACTGTCAGGCTCAGGCTGCTTTGTGTAAAGTGTCACTTCTACAACTGGGTATCAATTAAAATAAGAGCAGATTCTGCAGAAAAGACAATCAATGCATTTAAGGTGTGTTTTACATGAATTTAACTGGAGGCTATTTCAAATTAGCAGAGGCATAAAAACAGAAAAAAATGACAATGGATAAAGACACGGTAGACTTTTTGAATATCCAGCTAAAATGAATGCAGCTGCAATTGTTTGTGGAGATGCTGACAGTAGGGAGACATGCATCACTAACTTGGCTGTTTGGACTAAGTAATAGGGAATGGAGGAATTGACTTGAGTAAAGTTGTATTGCCATTGGAATGTCGGTGTGAGATTAGTTTTGGTCATTTCACTTGCGGTGGAATTAACCAGCTGATGTGCAATCTACCAGAAGGTAGATTGCATCTCAATGTCTTATAGTTTACACACGAAAGAATGCTTCCTCAGCCCAATTCAAGGTGAAATGCCTTCTTAGTCTGTAGCTGCAAGCATGACTTGTTTAACTTAGAAGATATGGAATTGATGATATCTTTTTATTACCATGTGTAATAAAGATATCTTTTTATTACCATGATGCAGTGTAGACTGCTGGGGCTTTTTAAATTATCTGTTCTCTTCAGAAAGCCACCTTTGTTTTGGGGGAATCATAACTTACTGTGGTGCAAAAGTAATCTCGGTTTTTGCCATTACTCTTAATGACAAAAACCGCGATTACTTTTGCACCAACCTAATATGTAAGCAGAATAACTATTGCGAAACTATGATTATACTTGTATTGTCATATTCTGTTGCTTCAGTGAGTTTTTTTTCAAGTAATTTTTTCTTAAAAAATAAAGCTATTTGACAGTTTTTTAAAAATCAAACACCTTGTCTATATAGGCAATGAAAACTGGAGAAATAAACTATCCACTGAATATAATAAATCACAATTATAAATCAAGGCCAGCTCTATGCAAGTTGAACAATTTGCCCATGTTTCTTCATGAAGCCCCTGATTTCCTCCTGAACAAGAGGCCCACTCTTTTAGTGGAAGGTCTCTTCTATCTCTAATCAAAACTGGTTTAACTGTGCCCCAAACAATCAAAGGATATTATATTTAATAAAGAAATAATGAATTAAGGCATTAAAATTACAAGATAATTATATTTTAACTAAAATAAAGTGTGAGTATATAGGTACATTTGAAACCCTATAGAATATGATTAGAGTGGTCAGATTTTGCCTGAATAATTTGCCTAACATGCCCTTCCTTCCCTAATTTGCAGTATTTTAACCTGAATCACTTTCTTATATTAGAAACAAATGGTATTCAATAAATGATTCTTGCTGGAGCAGAATAAGCAGATGACTGGCTTAGGGTCAGTCCAGGGTCAGTTTCTCCAGTAACCCAGGCATGCTTCATCCTCAGTGCTTCTTGTACTTGCTGTCCTTTCAAAGTTTAGATATCCTTGTACCTTTCTCCTTTGAGGGTTCATGCAAATTTTTCCTTCTCAGTCAAATTTTTCAGGATCATCTAACAAAGCTTAACCCAGTGACTGTCTCCTTGAAATTCTTAATCCCACCATTCTATGTTTTACTTAATACTGATCACTAATATAGTGTGTATTTTATATATTGCTTGTTGTCTGTTTCTCTCATTACAATGTGAGTGAGCCTACTGAGAATAAGATAAATTGTTTTGTTTATTTCTGTAACCCTAGAGCCTACAGGAGGCCTTGAGATATAGCTGACACTATTTTGAAATGATTATATAGTCACAGAAAGTCACACAAAAGTACATAGAATTTCCGGGTATGGAACCTCCTTTGTGGGTTCATCTTCCATAAATACAATACAATACAAATACCAGAAAACTGAGACTGGGTATAATGTGTGTATATAGTTCAAAGTCAATTGATCACAAGTGTAGACTTGTATAACCACCACCAAAATCAATATACAGAACTATTACTATTGCACTGTCATCGTTTCTCCTTCCTGCTACCTGTTTATAGTCACTCTTACTTACCGTCACCATTCCTAACCCTCGACAACTACTACTATGTTTTCTGTCATCATTTTGTCATTCCAAGAATGTTGTATATATGGAAACATGCAGTATGTGACCTTTTGAGATTTTTTTTTTTTTCTGACACCGAGTCTTGCTCTGTCACCCAGACTGGAGTGCAATGGTGTGATCTCTGCTCACTGCAACCTCTGCCTCCTGGGTTCAAGCAATTCTCCTGCCTCAGCCTCCTGAGTAGTTGGGATTACTGATGCACACCACCATGCCTGGCTAATTTTTTAGTAGAGATGGGGTTTCACCCTGTTAGCCAGGCTGGTCTCAAACTCCTCACCTTGTGATCCGCCCACCTCAGCCTCTCAAAGTACTGGCATGAGCCACCGTGCCCGCCTTTTTTAAAAAACATCTATAATGCCCTTGAGATACATCTAAGTTACTACATGAATCAATTGTTCTTTTATGCTGCTGAGTAAAACTCCATGGTATGTATAGAGCATAGTTTGTTTAAACATTCACCGAACAACCAAGATAGGTTAGATGAGCAACCAAGATAGGTTGGTTATGTCTAGATATTTGCTACTACAAATAAAGCTAGTCTGTTCACTGTTCATGCACAGGTTGTGGGGACCTATTTTTTTTTTTTTAAATCTGGGATAAATATCTAGAACTATAATCATTGGGCAATGGTAAGTATATGTTCAGTGGTTTTATGAAGCCTGCCCAACAGTTTTCCAGAGTGGCTGTATCATTTTGCATTCCCACAAATAATGTATTAGAGATCAAGTTCCTTTACATCTTCCACAACATTTGATATTGTACCTGTATTTTATTTTAGTTGTCAGAGTAAGCATGTAGCAATATCTCATTATGGTTTTAATTTGAATTTCGTTAATGGCTATTGATGATAAAGGATTTTTCATGTGCTTATTTGTCATTTATATAACACTATTGGTAAAATGTCCCTTCATGACTTTAATAATTAGATTTTTTTTTGCTCTTGAGTTTTGAGAGTTTTTTATATATCCCAGATTTGAATATTTCACTATAGTTTGCAATTTTCTTCTCTGTTTTCAGCTTGTTTTTAATATTCTTTTAACAGGATCTTTAATGGAAAATATTTTTGATGAAGTTTAACGTAGATATTTTTATTTTATGAATTGTGATTTTAGTGTTATGCCTAATGATTCTTCACCAAGCTCTGTGTTCTAAACTTTTTCTCATATGTATTTTGTTCTAAAAATTTTATGTTAAGTTCATAATCTACTTTGGACTATTGTATAAGTTGAGATTTAAGTAAAGACTCGCTTGTCCCCTTATGGAAATAAAATTACTTCAGTACCGTTTGTTGCAAAGACTATCTTTTCTTCTATGATTTGCTTTTGTACTTTTGTCAAAACTCACTTCACTTTACTTATATGGATTTATATCTGAGATCTCTGCTTTGTTTCTTTGATCTACCTTTGTATTCCTCCATGATTACCAGACAGTCTTGATTACTGTGGCTATTTAATACGTGTGAAATTGGGTAGACTGATTTATTTCTACATTTTTCTAATCTTTTTTCCCTTTTCATGTAAATTTTAAAATAATCTTGGCTGTACTTAACACATCTTGCTAGAATTTTGCTAAAAATTGTTTTATGCCTGTAAATCAGTTTGGGGAAAATTAACATTTTTACTTATTGAGTGTTCAAATCTATAAACACAACAATTTTTCAATATTTATGTTTTCTTTGCTCTCTTTTCTGAGCATTATATAGTTAAACAGTTGTATAAATGTATACGATTGTATAATTCCTGTGATTTTTTTTTTTAAATTCACATATAAGTATTTACTTTTTTGGATGATTGTAAATGCTGTTTGAAAATATATAGAAATACAATTTACTTTTGGATATTGATCTTTATCCAGTGGTCTAGTTTAACTCACTTTTGAAAAATGTTCTTGAGGCGGAGTCTTGCTCTGTCACCCAGGCTGGAGTGCAGTGGTACCTTCTCGGCTCACTGCAACCTCCACCTCCTGGGTTCAAGATATTCTCCTTCCTCAGTCTCCTGAGTAGCTGGGATTACAGGCACATGCCACCACGCCTCGCTAATTTTTGTATTTTTAGTAGAGACAGGGTTTTACTATGTTGGTCAAGCTGATCTCGAACTCCTGACCTCGTGATCTGCCCGCCTTAGCCTCCTAGTAACTCAGTTATTAATTTTAGGATTTACTTTGGTAAATTCTTGGAGATTTCCTGCACAGCTACATTGTCTTCAGATAGAGACAGTTTTATTTTTCCTTAGAAGAATTTATTTAATAGTTATAGAGCTATTTAAAACATCTGTTTCATATTGGCTGTCTTGATATAATTTTTGTTTATGAGTAATTCATTTATTTCATGTAACTATATATAAGGGTTATTTGTATTTTTACTTTATTATTATTTTGCTGTCTGAAGAACCTCTATAGCCCTAGTTTCATTCTTGAAATTGTTAATTTCTGTCTTCTCTCATTTTTTTGGTCAGTTTTGCTAGATGTTTGGTAATTTATTGTTTTTTTTTTTAAAGACAGTTTTTTTGTTATTTTCTATATTGTTTTTAGTTTTCAGTTTTATTTATTTCTGCTGTTGTATTTGTTGTTCCATTCTTTCTATTTGCTTTGTGTTTATTTACCTCTTCATTTGTTTGTTTCTTCTATTGCAAGTTTAGATTATCAATTTGAGATTTTTTGTTTTCTTTTAAATGTAAGAATTTAGTGCTATCAATTTTCTCCTCAGCACTGTTTTGTGCCTCCAAAATTTGGATAGGTTTTATTTTTATTTTAATTCACCTACATTCATTTAAAAAATTTTTTTGAGACTTCTACTTTGACTAATGGATTATGTAGGGGTGGGTGGTTTAATTTCTAAGTATTTGGATATTTTCTTGTTTTCTATTTTTCATTACTAGCCTGATTCCATTGTAGTTGGAGAATATTCTCTGAATGACTTCAGATCTTTTAGATGTGTTGAGATTTTTTTATTCACTAGGATATGGTATATCTTGGCATTTGTTGCATAAGCACTTAAAGAGAATGTATATTCTGATATTCCTGGATGGAATTTTCAGAAAGGTTGATTATATACTGTTGGGTGATGATATTTGTTGAATTCTTCTTTATCCTTACTGATTTTTTATTTTCCAGAGAGTGTTTCTCTAATAATTTTTGAGAGAAGGGTGGTGGAATCTTAGGTTACAATTGTGGATTTGTCTATTTTTTATTTCTGTTCTATAAGTTATTGCTTCACATATTTTTACAGTACTTTGATTCATACACATTTAAGATTGCTGTTTTTTTTTTAATTGGTCTTATTCGATTTTGTGTCCCCTTCTGTCTTGTAATTTTCTTTGCTTTGAAATCTACTTTATTTGGCATTAATGTAACCATTACTATTTCATTTGAGTTAGTATTTTTACAATCCGTCTTTTCTCATATTTTTACTTCTGAGCTGGCTGTATAATTATATTTGAAGTGAGTTTTCTATACAGATAGCATTTAGTTCAGTCATGTTATTAATCACTGTGATATTCTCTATCTTTTACCTGAGTATTTCCACCATTTACATTTAATGTAATTTATTGATAATTTTAGGAGTTAAATCTGCCATTTTTTTGTTTGTTTTCTGTTTGTTCTCATTGTTTTCTTATTCTTGCTTTCGTATAGGTTACTTGGACAGTTTTGTTTTTGAGTATATTTCTTTGTATAGCTGCTTAGCAGTTGCTCTAGGTATTACATATATACCTATTACATTTATACACAAACACACACACATAAAATAATATCATAATCTATTGGTATCAGTATTTTACCTGTTGGAGTAAAATATATACAACTTACTTTATGTGTCTTTAACCTCTTTCGTTATAATATAATTGTCTTCAATATTTCTTCTACTTACATTTAGAATTCTATTAGACAGTATTTCACATTTTTTTGCTTTAACCAGCGAGTGTAATTTAGAAATTTGATGAGGAAATACAGTCATATTTAATTTATTCAGATGCTTATTTATGGTATTCTTTTTGATTTGCCAATTTTTCTTTTTTTATTATTTCCTTTCTGCTTAAATAGGTAACCTTCTTTAGCTATTATCTTAGAGTATATCACTTGCTAACAAATTCTCCTAGTTTTCCTTCCTTTGATCATAACTTGGATTTCCCCCTTATTACTAAAGTATATTTTCTGGCTACTTGTTATGTATTTTTTTCTACAACTTTCAGAAGTTTAATAATTACGTGTCTTGCATTTGATTATTCTGTTAGGATTTCACTCAGCTTCTTCACCTGTAAGTTATGTGCTTTATCAAATTGAAGAAGTTTAGCATATGTTGAGCCCCATCCTCTTTCTATTTTCTTTCTGGGATGTCAAATTGTTTTCTTACAGTCCCACATGTGTCTCAGACACTGTTAATTTTTTTCCAGTGTATTTTCTCACCCTTGGTCCGATTGAGAAATTTCCATTATTCTATCTTCTAGTTCAATGATTCTTTTCTCTGTCCCATTCATTCTGCTGTTTAATCCATCCATTGGATTTTAGAATTTCTGTTATTGTATGTCTTCTGTACTAAGGCTTCTATTTGATTCTTCTTTATAGCTTCTATTTCTTTACTGATGTTTTATATTTATCTTATGACACAGACTGTTTTTTACAAATTTATTTCGAAACATGAAACTGCCTCATAATTTCAAGATGAAAGAAGTAGTCTAGGGTTTCCCCCTTATCCTCCATTTATACCCAAAGGGGAATAAAGGTGGCCCTTATTACTGCTGAGTAGGGATAACAGTTCAGACTCTCTTCTAGGCCTCTTTAGAAACCTCCCTGACTGAAGAAGAAAGGCCCTTTTTTCAATTCTCCCACCATTTCCTCCATAAAAATTTCATCTCTGAATTTTACCTAAGGTAAACTGATTCAGCTGATAAAACATTCTCAGGTTAAACAGAGGTAATTATTTGCATTTAATGATATTTTAAAATCTTTTGGTTTTTAATTTCTTTTTCATTGCTTTCTTTGCTTTTCGTCTGTAAGTCTCTGACTCAATAACAGTATTGTGCTAACAGTTTTTGAGTTGTTAAAAAGTGGAGGTTGTTAAACCAAAATTGCTATGGCTCTCATGAACCATACTCTGCAACATTTTAAGGTTTATCCAAAAAAGGCCCAATGTAACCCACTTCTAATATCATGCTTTATCCTTTGTGTATAAGATAGGGAAATAAGAAAGCCTATTGTAAATTTGTAGTGACTTAACTAGTTATTAATAATAGAAGAAGTCGTTTCACAAACACACTTTTAAATTTCATTTATTTGGTGTCACAGGGCTAATTTATTTGCTTGAAAAATGAGAAATTAAAGATAAGTAATGTGTGTGTGTTGTGTGTTAGTTCTACTAACAGTAATATGCACACACACACACACACACACACAGTAGAATGAAGTTAAAGAAAAATGAGAAAGGATAGCTTATATAGAACCAGAAAGGATAGCTTACATAGTACCAGAAATAATTTATCTAGAAATTAAAAATTTTGTACTTCAGTTACTTAAAATTAACCATTTCTAGTGCCAGTACCTTAACATCACACCTGTGGCACACATCCTGCTAGAAGATCACAATTTAAACAGTGTGTAATTTTTACTAGTGGAAGTAAAGTTGCAGTGTGTCTCAGTTTTCCACATGAGCATGTGTAAAAATGTTTCTTGGGAATAATCTAGAAATAAGATTATTGACAAGTGTCAAATCAGTGTCTTTAATATTAGCTGTTCTAAAATTATGTACTAAAATAATTATAGCAATTTAGTCTCAAAATAAGTATATATAATTTCTCTTTATTTGATATCCAGACCAATGCATCAAAACCTTCAACTTTGCTGGTAAATATGAAAAGCATGAAGTATGTTACTTTTTAAAGATATTTGCCTTTCTCTAATTGCTCATGAGATTGAAGATATAGATATAGATATAGATATATATGCCTTTTATTTTCATGTACAGATTGCTCCGAGATTGAATTGTGTGTGTGTATACGCCATTTCATTTTCTTTTAGTTTCTCTTTTTATATGATTTTTCCCCTTTTCCATTGGATTGACATTGTCTTGAGAATTTGTCTCTTTTTTCTATTTGCCATATAGTAATACTTTAATGATCCTTTGAAGTAATGTGTGTTGTATCTTCTTGCTGTGTATAATTTATTTTTTTTACTTTGTATATGTAGTCATTTCTGTGAGATTTTTAATGTAGCCATAGTTACTACTGTTTTTATTTATGCTTTTTTGTTTTCTAACCTATCTCTTTATCTTCTTTTTGTCTGAGCTGATAAAGATATATTTTCTATACTTTTTTCTAAAAATTTCAGATCTTTGTTTCTCCACTTAGTTTTTAAATCCATTTTAAATTTATTTTCATGTGTGATATTACCCTGAGGCGGTAGAAATGATATTCATTCTCTACTGTTGCATAACAAATTATCATCAATTTAGCAAGTTAAAAATTCATCCATTTATTATTGCACAGTTCTCTAAATCAAAAGTCTGTGTAGCCATTGCTGACTCTTTATCTAAGATCTTGCAAGGTTCAGAACCAGGTGTTACTAAAGTGGGCTCACTTCTGGAGGCACTGGGGAAGAATGTACTTCCAGTTCATTCAAATAACTGGTAGTATTTAGTGAAATTCTGTTGTAGAACAAAGGTCCTCATTTTTTTCTTGGGTGTCAACTGGGGATCACCCTCGACTTTTAGAGACCACGCAGGTCCTTTCTATGTGAACTTCATCTTTGAGCCAGCAATGAAATCTCTGTCTCTGCCTCTCTCTCTCTTTCTCTCTGTCAGCATATCCTTCATGCATATCGACCTCTGATTTCTTTTATTATCATCTAGAGAAAACTCTGCTTGTAAGGTCAATTGACTAGTCACCCTAATTATATCCGGAAACTATTTATCACAGAATGTAAACTAATCATGGATATAATACCAGGGAGTGAAGTTCAAGGGGGCCAACTTGGGATTCTGCCAATTGCATAAGTGGGATAAGTTTGGGACCCAATTATTTTAAATTTACTCTACGTTTCCTGTTTGAATCTTCTCCACAGGGAGCTGAGAGGGAAAGTGAAATAGTCTTAGGCTACATGCTCCTACAAGCATTTAAAAAATATATTGAAATAATATTTTTAAAACTAATGTTTTGGTTTTGTGATACAGTCAGAAATACAATACATGAGCATGTTTTTAGCTTAATTTTAAAAACTTTCATCTTTACGTGTGTATTATTGGTGTATTCAACTTAATAATTAACAAATAAATCAAAGATATATACTATATTCTTACCTTCTGTTGGAGAGAGAGATGACTTTGAATGAATATACATGCCATACTGAATTTAAGGTATTAACTCAATTATGAGCACATTGATAGGATAGGAAAAAGAAAAAGAACAGAGGTACATGTGCATTTAGCATTCTCAGAAATTAAGCTTCTGCAGAAAACTTTAGGCTTTTCTTGTTTTAAGTTCTAACAAATGCATCCAAGTGAATTTTTTTTGTTCATTTATTTTTATTTTTATAATGAACTTGTATACCTCTGGAGCTCCCTAAATTATTGTTTTGATTTCATATAAAGTGAACATTACATGCAAGAGTGACCTTGGGAGATTTTCTCTGAGCACATATCCACAAATCCTTGATCTAACACAAATAATTGAAATGAGTGAGCCGTGATTTACTTTCCATTGAATTATATGGCATTTCAATGGAATGGATATAATTCATATAAATATACACGTGTGTGTGTGTGTGTGCGCGTGTGCGCGTGTGTGTGTGCGTGTATGTGTATACATTTCTTTTCCTGCTTCTTTGTTCTCAAGGATTTTTCTTTCTATAGACTTGGGCCCTAGAGATCAACTAGCTAACATAATCATTCAAATGTAAAGTCAATGAAATCTGCCAAGGTGAAATGACTTTCCTAAAATTTCACTGAGCTGATTCTCAGATCTAGGCCATGTGCCTTTCCTTGTCTTCTGTGACATTATTCTAGCTCACTAAGTCTAAGTCATTCAATTTATAACTGTACTTATATAACACAAATTAGATGGTTATAAGTCATTTGTTAAATTCCAGAGTACTGATTTAGTGAATATCTGGGGCAAAAAATGTCATGCTGAGAAAATCTTCAATTTGTTTTAACCTAATTTCCCTCTAACATAAATGGAAAATAAATTTATCTGTATCTAAGTTGATTCTTAGTTCTTTCCTCCTTTTTCTTTAGCCACATAATCCAAGTTTGGATAAGCTTAAGTGGAATATGGTGATGATACAACTGTATTTTTATTCTTGATTTTACTCTTCTAGAATTAATGATTTTATCTCTCTGTCATTTAAAGCAATGGGATGTTGCCCTACATATTTTATTCATATGATGACAGCAAACAAATGTAATTTAGCCTTTGTTAGAAAAAAATCATGTTGCCTTTTACTCTGAAGCACTTGCACACTTTTTTGTTTGTTTGTTTTGTTTCACAGGAAGATGATCTTATCATCTTTGGTGGCAATACCTCAACTTTCACTCCTTACCTATGTTTATCCTGCAAAGTCCCCACTCCAAGACTTTTCTCACCCTTATAGGCTCATCTCTTACATAAAGTCATATTTCAGGGTTCTTATTAATTTTGCTGCTGCTTGTCAGCAAAAAAAAAAAAAAAAAAAGTAAGCATGTTGTTTTAACAGTATTGAGAGCCCACTAATCTACCATGCTGGTGCACGTTAACATGCAATTAGCCCTGCTTGAAGCCTGGGCTAAATTACTACTCAATTAATATGGGACAGACAAGAAGGGGTTGATGATGAAGGAAAAGATTTACAGCAGATATAACCCCATCCTCCAGAGTTATCGATTTATCCTGCTGAACCAGTTTAATGGAGAAATTTATCACTCACCCCAATTAATGTGAAAGTGGTATAAAAAATAAATTAGGAGCTGGAAGCCAGGAGGTCATATGAACGTTATATTATAGTTTTAAGAGGTAAGAACTTGAACCAAGTAATGAGCAATAGGAATGAAAAGGCTGTTTTTAAAGGGAAAAAAACAAGCGAGTATTAATGATTAAATAGGTAAGAGGACTAAAGTAGACAGAAGAGCAAAAGGCAAGTATGTTGCTCTATTCTTATGGACCAGAGAGAAATGTGATGACATTACAAACAGGAAATGCTGAAAAAAAATTTTGTTTGGGAGAGAAGAAAGTTTGTTTCAATACATATTCATTAAGGGACGTGATAGCAAGAAAGCAAATCTTATTAACCCCTAACCACTTAGGGACAAAAACAGAAATCCGACTTTTTAAAATAAGAATGGGAGATGGTTTCTAAGTTCCAAGGGACTTCCAAACAAAAATGAGTGTTAAAATATATATTTTTAAATATACAGCTTTTAATTCCTTTTATTAAAATATATTTCCCTCAACTTGCTTACAATTAAGAAAATTTTCAATTTCCTTCTTAATGTCTTCATTGATCCACTGGTCATTCAAGAGCATATGGTTTAATTTCCATGTGTTTGTATAGTTACCAAAATTCTTCTTGTTACTGATTTCTAGTTTTAGTCCATTGTGGTCAAAGAAGATGCTGGATATTACTTTAAATTTTTTGAATGTTTTAAGACTTGTTGTTTGACCTAGCATATGATCTATCCTTGAGAATAATACATCTGCTGAGGGGAAGAAAGTGTATTCTGCAGCCATCAGATGAAATGTTCTGCAAATATCTGTACGATTATTGGCTCTATAGTGCAAATTAGCTATCACATTTCTTTGTTGATTTTCTGTCTGGAAGATCGGTTCATTGCTGAAAGTGGGGTGTGGAAGTCTCCAGCTATTATTGTATTGGGATCTATGTTTCGCTTTAGCTCTAACAAAATTTGCTTTAATATATGTTTCACCTTTGGAGGCAATGCATCAACCTTGGCTCCTTAACTACATTTGTCCTCCAAACTCTCCACCCCAAGACTTTTCTCACCTTTAGAGGCTCATATCTTACATAAAGTAATATTTCAGAGTTCTCATTACTTTTGCACTAGATATTTTGCCCAGGTATTATCTATTAACATTATTGGATATTATTATTAGATAATATCTGGGTGCTCTGGGGTTGGTTAAATGTATATTTACATTGTTATATTTTCTTGCTGAATTGACCACTTTATCCTTGGGCAGTGGCCTTCTTACAATTTTGTCTAAATATCTTAAAATCTATTTTGTCTGATACAAGTATAACTGCTACTGCTCTTTGTTTTGGTTTCCATTGGCATGTAATATCTTTTTCCATCCATTTATTTTCAATCTATGTGTATCTTTACAGGTGAAGTGTGTTTCTTGTAGGCAATAGATCACTGGGTCTTATTATTTGATCCATTCACTACTTGGTGGTTTTTGACTTGAGTTTAGTCCATTTACATTCAACATTATTACTGATGAGTAAGGATGCAGTCCTGGCATTTTCTTATCTGTTTTCTGATTGTTTTATGGTCTTTTTCTTTTCCTTTCCTTCCTTCCTGTCTTCTTTTAGTGAAGGTGATATTCTCTGGTATTTAATTTCTTACTTCTTATTTTTTGTGTATTGACTGCATGTTTTTTGATGTAAGATTACCATGAGGCTTCTAAATACTATCTTATAACCCATTATTTTAAGCTGATAACTTAGCATTATTTGACTAAAGAAACAAACAATCAAAAAGAAAACTAATGAAAGCTGGAAACCATAACATTGTACCCCCACTTTAAAAATTTTTTATCTATATCTTGAAAAGTTGTTATAGTTACTTTTGATTGGTTCCTTATCTAGTCTTTCTGCTTAAGATAAGACTAGTTAAGTCCTTGCCCATGCCTATGTCCTAGATGGTATTGCCTAGGTTTTCTTCTAGAGTTTTTATGGTGTTAGACCTCATGTTTAAATTTTTAATTCATCTACAGTTAATTTTTGTATAAGGTATAAGGAAGGAATCCAGTTTTCTGCATATGGCTAGCCAGTTTGCCCAGCATCATTTATTAAATAGAGAATCCTTTCCCCATTGCTTGTTTTGGTCGGGTTTGTCAAGGATCAGATGATTGTAGTTATGCGGCATTCCTTCTGAGGCCTCTGTTCTGTTCCATTGGTCTATATCTCTGTTTTGGTACCAGTACCATGCTGTTTTGATTA
>CAUYLG010034093.1:0-100727 GCA_963573385.1 Cacajao melanocephalus
ACAGGGAAAATGTGGCACATATACACCATGGAATAGTATGCAGCCATAAAAAACAATGAGTTCATGTCCTTTGTAGGGACATGGATGAATCTGTAAACCATCATTCTCAGCAAACTGACACAAGAACAGAAAATCAAACACCGCATGTTCTCACTCATAGGTGGGTGTTGAACAATGAGAACACATGGACACAGGGAGGGGAGCATCACACACCGGGGTCTGTCAGGGGGAAATAGGGGAGGGACAGCGGGGGGTGGGGAGTTGGGGAGAGACAGCATGGGGGAAAATGCCAGATATAGGTGATGGGGAGGAAGGCAGCAAATCACACTGCCATGTGTGTACATATGCAACAATCTTGCATGTTCTTCAATGTACCCCAAAACCTAAAATGCAATTAAAAAAAAGCAGGAAGAATATAAAATCTCAATGGAGCCCAGGTGAAGGCTGGGCTGTGCCAGAATTTAAAGAGATGGAAATAAACATAGAGCTCTAAGGCAGTACCTTGGAGATGGTGTTTTGAATTTTTCTTACTAAAGGTCAGAGAGAAGGAGGAAAGACTGAGAGAGAAGGAGGAGGAAGGAGTGAGAGAGCAGGGCTAACAGTGAGAGAGAAATGGAAGGAGAGAGGGGGCCTGGTAAGAGGAGGAAGAAAAAAGAATGTTTTTATAAAAATTATCAACATATGAAGCCCTGATCATGTATATTACATCATCTTCCCTCAGTAGCAGAAGCACCCTCGCATTCTCGGTGTCGTCAGAGCTGAGACAGACCTTCTGGGCCATCACTGGCATCTGTTAGCACCTAATTCTGCGTTTTACACTGTCGTCTTCCTCATGGATCCATCTTCATCCTTTTTTGGCTTGAGATCTCTTGTTGTCAATCTTAAGATCACTCTCTATCTCCGGTACAAAGTCAAGGCTACCCACATTGAAGTCTAGGGGTACTGTCACTGGAGAACTAGCTCCCTAAAATCCAGATGACAATGATTTCAGGAGGGGCTTCAGGGATGTAGTGAGAGTTGGGTAGAGGCAGGATCCTGAGCCGCCAGCAGCTGATGGCTCTGGGGTACTCAGCGGATCCTAGAGCACCTTTTTGCTGCTGTAGGTCTCATATTCCTCCTAATCCCCATCTTTGTTCCTCCTGGAATACCACAAGGCCCACCCTAGCCCGAGACCTAGCCACATCACCTGAGTCCTTGCCACTCTGAGGAGCTGGTCACAAAGCCCTGTGTGCTCTGGGGCCTGGCTCCCTGCTTGTCTCAGATCAGGCCAGAACTGACCACACCAGCCCTCTCTGCTCCTTAGTCCATCCCGCCTCAAGCAGGCTGCTTGGAGTTGCAAAGTATCCTTCTCGCCTGAGCGCTCGGGGCACAAAGTTGGTGGGAGGAGGGAGTGAAAGAGTTGCTTATTCCCTCCCTATCCCAGGTAATAGAGATGCTAGAGGCCACAAAATCTCCTTCTCCTCACATCCTGGCTCATTTTCATGTTGGGAGATCAGTCAAGTTGAATAATTTATGAAGCAGGAGAAATAACCCTTCTCCTAATATCCCTATAGTGCATTAAACATTGTCCCTCAGAAAGATACGTACTAGTCCTGACCGCTGGTACCTGCAAGGGTGACCTTATTTGGTAACAGAGTCTTTGCAGATGTAATTAATGGACTCCAAATCCAAAGAGAGGCAGGAGAAGAGATGTGAGACCAGGGAAGACAGACATATGAAGAAGCACCTTGGCGTCCTGCTACAAGCCAAGGAGCTCCAGGAACCACCAGAACTGGAAGAGGCAAGAATGAATTCTCCCCTGGAGTCCTGGGAGGGAGCATGGCCCTGCTGCAACTTGATCTTGGCTTCCAGAGCTGTGAGATAACACATTTCTGTTGCTTTAAGCCACCCAGTTTGTGGTCATTCGTTGTGGCAGCCCTAAGAAACTAGCATATGGCCTAAGGCAAACACTACCACCAACAGAATATTTTCTGTTGACACACATAGGACAGAGGGCTATGGACCGGACCTCATGAGTTCAGACAAACGAGTCCATAGGTTACGTTATGCCAGTGCCTGGCTGGCATGTGGGGTGAGAGCTGCAGATGAAGCCAAAGGTAATAGTGGTCTGTGAAGGGGCCTTGGGGATTTTGTGGGAACAAAGGATGAAGATGTCAGGAGGTCAGAAAAGTCCCAGAAGGGGGATGGCTGGAGATAATTTCCAGTACCTGTAAAGGCTCGGCCATTGCCTATGGATGAGAAGTGAAGTGAAGAGATAGGGGCCGACGAGGATTTCCTACCCTAGGACAGAGTTTCCCCGAGGATGGGGGAGTTGATCCTTCTTCACCCAGATCACTACCTGACACTGCCTTAGAGACCCTGCCCCCTTTCCTTCTCTACCCTGAATTTCCCACCGCAAAAAGTCATTTCCAGAAAGCTCCTAAGGATCTACAGGAGGTTCCTAACTCTGACAGAGCAGAAAATCACATTCACCTTAGAGGAAACTCTAGGACTAAGCACGTGGGAAGAATACTGGCCAGTAGCCAGGCATTCTTTAATTCAGAGAGAACAAAAGCGCAGTGAAAGAAAGATGTCGCTCCATATTTAGAGATGTGATGAACCCAGTCGTTAAATGTAGAAACCTACAAGTCCAGAAGCGTAGCAGAATCCCACTCTTTCTACTTCCTCTGATATCCTATGTGACTATGGCAAACCAGTGTATTCTTAGGACAAGCTTCTCTATAGGCAATGCCATGAGTGTTGTGCTGGAGCTGACAGTACAAGCTTTCAAAGTTGATTGTGACATTTTGAGGAATTCTGAAAGAAGATTGTTAAATACAGCCATTATTAAAATATACGAATTCATAATTGAATCAGTGCTTCTCACTGGGGGTGATTTTGTACTCCATGGGATATTTGGCAATATCTGGAGAGGTTTTCTTGGTTTTCATAACTGGGGATTTTACTGGTATCTAGTGGGTAGAGGCCAGAGATGCTGCTAAACATCCCTATAACCACAGGGCAGACCACCCCAAACAAAGAATTATCCTGCTCAAAATGTCAACAGTACTAAAGTTGAAAAATTCAGAATTAACTAAATTAGATTTTTAAAAAGGTAATAAATAACTCAAAACCTCATCACTTTCCAATTGTTTACTAGTATCTATATTTTTGAGGTTGGGTATTTATGTGCATATTTTATCTGTATGGTGGAAATACTATATAAAGGTGTGAACTGTGTATCTCTTCTCAACTCCACATTCAGTAAAATCATGTCAGTAGCTTAAAGTTGGCCATGGTGGCAAAATTTACACTATGAAAATAGACAGTACAAATAAGGCCTCTTTACTTTTTTTTTTTTTTTTTTGAGACAGAGTCTTGCTCTTGTTGCCTAGGCTGGAGTACCGTGCCTTGATCTTGGCTCACTGCAACCTTCTCCTCTTGGGTTCAAGCGGTTCTCCTGCCTCAGCCTCCTGAGTAGCTGAGATTACAGGCACTCACCATCACCCCTGGCTAATTTTTGTATTTTTAGTAGAGACAGGGTTTCACCATGTTGGCCAGGCTGGTCTCAAACTCCTGACCTCATAATCCACCTGCCTCAGGCTCCTAAAGTGCTAGGATTACAGGCATGAGCCACCATGTCTGGCCAAGTCTCCTTACTTTTTTGAAGAGCCAGTTGTTAAAACATGTCCTAGCACTTTACCAGAGACATAGCTATAGTGTGGCTATAGGGGTGTGTGGTGAGGGGTTCCCTTCTCTTTTTACTTCTTTCAAAAGAATGCAGTGAAGCTGAGACCTCTATTTTTTCTAAATAAAAACAAGGGGGGTGGGGGTGGGCAAAGACGGTTGAAAAAAATGAAGTATCTGATAAAAATGCAAAAGGAAGGAACAGAAGGAATATGTTATTTACAATAAATAATTTTAAATGGAAAGGAAATCATGCATCTAAATATCTTTTTACACGATTAAAACATCTGAATGAAAAGTGAAAATCAATCCTCCTCCCAGATGTCTTTTCATCGTTATGCCAAGTAGATGAATATTTGAATATTTGCATTACACAAAGCATAAAATCACAATATTAGGAGATATTAAGATGATTTTCCACTTTTTTCTTCTTCTTCAGATATTTGAAAACAAAGTCACTTTTGCTAAAGTAGCACTTGGTTTCAGAGTGACCCCAGGTGGAAGTGAGGACACAGACAGTGGTTTCTTCACTGGGATATGCTGTCTTGTCGGAAACAGATTGCTCTGTGATGTGGTCACATTCTTAAAGAGTCCTTCTCAATAATAAAAAAAAAAAAAACTTAGGGGTGAGGGGAACAGGAGGAAGACAGAGAGAAAACAAAACATTTTCAATGAAAGGAAGAATTTTGCAACTTTTACAGCTAAGTAAGCCAATGAAACAAGTTTGTTGGGACAAAGTGGTAGCTTAGAAGGGGAGGCACAGGGAAAACGTTTTCTGAAACTGAGAGAATTCTAGCACTGAAGGGAGAAAGCAGAAGAACCCTGGACACTGATAGGAATGAAGTCTGGACAACGATCGGGTGTCTTACGCTCCAGTAGCAGCAAGCTGGCTTAACAATGAGAAAATGAGGTTGGGGCCACATTTGGGAGGTGAGAGTAAGCGAGTGTCTACTTAGATCCCAGGAGCCCAGCCCACATGTACATGTACCACCTAATACAGGGCTGGTGCCTACTGCACACTCAACAAATGCTAGCTCCTCTCCCTAACTTTCAATGCACATGACTGTGACTTAGCGCTCACCTCTAATCTCCTTCAGTTAAACCTGCCTCTGTCATATCCTTTGGCCGGATTTTTTTTTCCTTAATCCAAACAGAGGCTCTGTTTTGGGCCCTACACACTTCTCCCTATATTCCTATTGACAGCTTCAATTGCCCTGTCTCCGAAAATGATTCTGGGGTCCCAGATTTAGTCCCAATATCTTGTTTCCCCCATATCCTATCTTTTTAGTAGTATACAGACATCCGAAATGTTTTGCTGTCACCTTCACTCAACATGTCCGAAACAAATCACCCTCTCTTTCCCCAAACCATCTTTCCTTCCCTGAAAGTGTTCCCTGCAGAGAGAGTGATATGTCAGAAGACTGGGAGGGAGGAGAGTAAAGACACCTAAAGGAACGACAGAGATTCAGAATGGCTGCAAGGGGTGGTGGGGGTGCATGGAGAGGGGAAAGGGGAAGCTGGAGAGGTGAGCAGGGCCAGACTCTGAGGACCTTGAGTGACAGTGAGGTTTATGACTTGATGATAAAACCCAGTGGAAAGCCATAACCGAAAGGGACCGGCTGGAGGCAAAATAGCCTTTGAGAAAATAGACTCTACAGGAATGTAGGCATGGTGGCAAGGGCTGCTTGAGAATTCCCCTGGCAGGCTGGGGCAGGTCCCGACTTCTATAAGAAGCGCTGAGACCATGCAGGAGCCTCCTGGTAACTCTGTGGACTGTGGACTGTGGACTGCCGGCTATGTCTTGAATGAGGTCAGCGCTCATAAAGTGGTCCATGCAGTCTGTGAAGTCTTTCCTCATTGCCCTTTGTGGAGGGGTTCAACCAAACTTTGCCTGATAACTGAATTCCTCCCCACAGGGAACATTCTAGTCTCAGCCACTGGGTGTTGAGTTGGTGTGACTATGGGCCAGTCAATACCTAGATCTCTTAGCATCCCCTACTTCAAAACACACACAAAAAATACCACTCAGTCTCAAAGACTGAGAATAAGACAAAAGCAACTGCATTCTTTAAGGCCACAGGAAAGTACCTGGGAAACATGAGCCTATTATTAAAAGTTGGCTGGAAGAGATTGGAAGGAAAGGGAAAGTTCGTTGGAAATCCAATCCCCTGACGGGCAGTGACAGAGGTGGGCAGCAGGCCTGGCCAGCCTCACAAATCAGACTTCTCTTAAGTAGCTACTGTCAGCAGTGTGGCGAGGGAGTGGAGATTTAGTGCTCACTCTCAGAGCCATCATATCTGTTGTGCTTCAAAGCATGGGAAAGATGATAAATCAAAGAAGAGTATGAACCAAAGCCACTAATTTGGTGCTGAGTTGCTCCATTTGCCATAGAGTCCTCAGAAATTCCTCCACAAAGCCTGGTGCCCTTTTCTTAAAATCACATAACCAATCAAATAATAATAAATGTATTAATTCCTAACAGGAAAGGTGACTCACATGGATTTTGCATTAGGGAAGAAAAAATCTGACAGCTGAGCGGTCTCAACTAGTTTTGGTGATCTAATCGGTAATTTTGTCCATTAAGGAAAGATGTGGCTTCCTGATTAACGTGGAACCTTAGCCGTGTTTTTAATAAAAGTTTTAATATGTATGGCTGCTCAGCTGGAGTCATGTTTAATTAAAACCTTGAAGATTCCTGGAGTGTTCTCTCTTCTCTTCACCAGATGAGGAGACACAGAATGTCTCCAGGGTGATGGGGAGACAGCAGGGCAGGTGGGAGGTGGGTGGGGTGCAGAGCTGCAGAGGGGTGCAGAAAGCAGGGGCAGAGCACCCATGTGCCTGAGCAGAGTATGGGCCACTGCCAGCGTCTGCCAGGTGAGGCTGGTTAATGTGGCTGGTCTCTACTCGGGTTTTGCCACCTGCTCTAGCTCCTCACTTTGTGGAGGGGAAAACAGAGGTTCAGAGAGTACTGTTTTTTTTTTTTTTTTTGGAGTTGGAGTCTCACTCTGTTATCCAGGCTAGAGTGCAATGGGGCAATTTCAGCTCACTGCAACCTCCACCTCCTGAGTTCAAGCGATTCTCCTGCCTCAGCCTTCCAAGTAGCTGAGATTACAGGCACATGCCAGCACATCCAGCTAATTTTTGTATTTTTAGTAAAGACAGGGTTTCACCATGTTGGCCAGGCTGGTCTTGAACTCCTGACCTTAGCAATCCACCCACCTTGGCCTCCCAAAGTGCTGGGATTACAGGCATGAGCCACCATGCCTGGTCGAGAGAGTACTTCTAAAAAGAGAACACTAGTTTCTTTTTGCATATGGACTAGTGTAACAGAATCCAGCATAGAAATCTAGAGGTGACACTAAGGCACTGTGTGATCCTAAAGCAACTTGTTCCTATCCTAACACTTTTTATTAGGGACACCATGAAAGCTCATGGCTTCATAGTCTTGTAAGAAGGAAGAGGGCAACCATGGGTCTAGAGAGAAAAGGGCATCTGGCTGTGGTTTTAAAAGTACATGACATTTACTGTAAAATGGTGGTCTACAAAGCTATGTATAATCAGATTTCAATTACAGAATATATATTATACATGTACATTGATGGGCACAGAAAAAAGAATGGAAGGAAATGCTCTAAAACACTGATATTGATTAGGAGCCCTTGGATGATGGGAGCATGAGTGATTTTTATTTCGTTATTTTATACATTAGTATATTGATGAATATTTTATAACAGCGTGAATTGCTTTTATAACTGAGAGAAAATTATAAACATATAATTTGTATTACAAAATAAAATATTATGTTTTAAATGACAAGGTACCTTAAGCCATCTCTTTTGCTTCCTGTTACAAAATATATGGACACTTAAAACTACATGCAAAAGGACACATAAAAAATCATGAACCAGAAAAAAATTTTTTTCCTCTACTTTAAAATAACGATGTCCAGACACTTAAGCTATGTGGTATAGAACCCTGTAAAAATATATAGCTGTGTCATCAATAGATAAGTTACCCTCTGAGGTAGCTTAAGAAACAGTGGCTGGCTTTAAAATGACTACAAAGCAAACCTGACAATAAAATTCACTTAAATATCTGACTCTGCAAAAAAAAGATTACACTCTGTCCTAGAGGAGTGCTATGTAATTGGAAGGCCTGTGGTGTAACAAGAACATCCTTAGTATAAGGCACAATCCCAGATGTGATAAAATAAAAATGTGAGCTCTTAAGTACTTTTTAATGTTTCAAAGTCAATGAGGAACTAACTGCCAGGAGTAGGATGGTAACTTTCTCACTTCATAACACATTTTTAAGCAGAAAAATTCCTTAATAGAAGACATGGAGTCACACTTAAGGAAGGGTGGAAGCTAGAATTATGAAGCAACAAGGGGGTTTTTTAACGAAGCTGTTGAATGAATTGGCTTCTGGGGTACAAGAATGCGTGTGACCAGGGCTTTGCTTGCAGGGCCTGTAGTTAAATGCAGGTTGTTAGGGACCTGCCTGGACCATTAGGGAAGAATTTGAACTTGAACTTGAGTGTCTTCTTGAAGATAGAAAATTGAGCATAAGCTGACCACACCAAACACGGGAAAAGGTAGAAAACTATTTAAGTGTAATAAGAGTTAATAGATATATTAACATATATATACATACTTATATACACATACATACATACTTAAAAGCAAAAAAGAGACACCTCATGAGACCAAAATGGGGATTCCTTAAACCCTAAAACATAAAAACGAAAGGAACCTCAAATGGACAATACGTCAATGCTCTTTACCTTTAGTAAGGATGAGACCACCCTCACGAGGCTGGGGGCTGGGTCACCACGCTCACTGGTGCTGAAAAGCTAAGCTGGGCAGTTCCCACCCCTGCCATCTCCCCAAGGTTAGGGATGATGTGATTACCCAGGCCTAGGTGAGGAAAGTGCTACTCATGTGACACAAGGGCCCAGAGCTCACACCGCTGAGGATGGAGCTCCGATCCACATCACCCATCTACAGGTGGGGCAGAACAGCAGCCAGCACAGGCCTGGCTGGGAACCACTTCCACTCAAGTCTAGGGCTGAGGCCCCCCAAAGATTGTTTTCCTGGGATACCACCCAGAACATTCAGAAGGGTAGCCTCTGGTATAAGATCAGCTCACAAACCAAAAATTCTCAAGCCTGTGGGAGAGTAACACCACAAAAGGCAGACAACAAACAGAACTCGCATGGGGAAACTGAGATGGTAGAATAACATTAAAATGACTCTTAAACAAGTATCTTTAAGAAACTCAAAGAGATAAAAAAGACAATAACATCCATGGAAGAGAATAGATGATTATGGAATGAGAAAAGGTGGTTATTAAAGAGAAAACATTTAGAAGTTTTGGAAATGAAAGCTGCAGAAGTAGAAGAAGACATTAAATCATCATTTATGTAGGAAACAAAATGCTGAGGTTAAAGAAGTAGCTCCTGGCATTAGAGAAGAAGCAAATGAGAGAAACAGATCTGAGCCTGCTGGGAGATAGGCAAGGCAAACATTGCAGGACGAGACCGCGGGGGCTGCTCATGCACTCAGGACTGCTTGTGTACAGTGTTGGTTGCATGGTGGGGGCGACCCAGAGAGCTAGCTCAGAGGATTCAGGCCAGACTGAACTTTGTGGGAGCTGAAGGTAGGGTGGGATGATTCAAAATGATGGTCTGGGGACACTTTAATAGCTGGGGCATAAATAGTAGAAGAGGTGTGGTGTTGGTTGGTCGGTGAAGGAGTAGGAAGGAACCCAGGGTGTATTTTTGAAAATAGGCAGCTTAGCTTGGAGGACCGAGTAAGGGCTTGGTATTTCTACTGGGGGTTAGCAGCAAACTTCTTAACAGCCCAGCTCAGAGGGACACCCACCTCGGTGGAAAGGTGAGGACTGCTGCGTCACCAACTATTTTGGGTTAAAGATTTCAGAATTGGGTTTGTCATCTATTTTATAATTCCTTTATGGAGCTCCAAATAACCAGAATTGCATTTGTACACAGTCCTGCCCATATGCAGAGAAATTTGCTCTCTCAGATTCCCGTTCTAAAAGACATTTCAAACTAGCCAATTCACAGCTTGGCAAATAGCTTCTGAAAGCAATACAGAAATATCAGTGAGTGAAGGCACAGAAGAGTAGGAGCCTGGTGTTGCAGCAAGCCCCCAGACGGGTTCTAATATTTTACATATAGTAATTTAATACTTATCAAGACGTTGGGCACCAGTTCTAGCTCCACGCTTATTCTAATGGCTTAATTCTGGTGCCTCTGTTTCCCCATGTGTCATAGGAGATAATCTTGTGTCCTCTGCTTGTCCTGAAGTATTAGGGTTATCTTGAGTATCAAATGCAAGGATAGAAATGGAAGACTTTGTGAGCTGTGGCATGATTCCAGGGGAGGGGCTGTGGGTGTAACCAAGGGAAGCAGGTGCACACTGTGGTCTGGATTCTAATGGCTCCATTCATCTTAGTGGGAGCATCAAGAGTACCAGTAGATTTTTCTCAGTGTCATAGCCACCCAGAGAGGATAGGGCAGAATTATGGTACGCACTCAGCTTCTCTGAGTGTTCCTTAGAGTGAAGTGAGCTGTGAGAAGAGATCTTTGAAAAAACAAAAGCAGGAAGGAAAGCCACACAAATGGGTTCTGGGTGTAACCAGAGGAGTGATGCTGGGTTCAGGTGACTGAGGGTGTGAGTGCTCAAGGATCAGATGCAGATTTACTGGGAGGTTAAAGGGCTAATGCCTAGTTTATGTCACTAATTGTGTGTGGCACCACTGTGGCAATTGAAAGCTGAGCAAACTCGATATGAATCACATATTTTTGTTTTTTCTTGATATTTTGCCAGCAGGATGGGATTTATCATTTTCATGGAGAAAATGGCTTGACTTGTCCTTATTCTCACAGAACAAGCTTAGATGATCACTCCCATGGCCCATTTGCCCCAAGGAGGCCCCAGACATATTCACGATCCAACATGGACATGCTTGGAGAAGACATTCTGGTCATAGGATCCCAGGAGGGTCAGGCCTGGGAAGGACCCAAAAATCATCAAGTCCAGTGAGCTTTTCATGAAATCCTATTTTGAATGAACTCTTTATTACATAAGACAGACATGAGTGGGGCTGTTCTGGTTAAAGGCTCTTGGATTCCCACCAGGCCACCTGCTTGGAGACCCTTGATGTATAAAATCTCTTTATTTTCCGGTTTAGCAAGCATTAAGCCATGTGTCTAGTATTACCTAACAAGGTGGTGGTAGAACTGGATCAGGAAACCAGGATGCCTGACTCCCAGACAGAGAGGGTTCTGTTTGCTTGATAACGTCACTACCCCTCACCTGCCTCCAGGTGAGGTACAACAAAGATCAGGTTAAAGAGTCCTGAACCTCTGCAAAAATGCATAATGACGCTCTAGAAGGTGGCAGGACCATCTTCTCCTATAGCTGGACAACAGAGGCTAACACATTTGGAGGTGAGTTTGTTGATGAAAAAGCCAAGTTCTGTAAAAATACTTGAAAACGTATTCTGAGCCAGATGTGAGGATCATGACCTATGACACAGCCTCAAGCGATCCTGAGAACATGTACCTAAAGTGGTTGGCTATAGCTTAGTTGGCATTCATATTAAGGAGACATAAGACATCAATCAACACATGTAAGATTTACATTGATTCTGTTTGGAAAGGCAAGACAATTTGAAGTGGGACTTGGAATCAATAGAAAGTCGTGTCTGGGTTAAGATAAGGGGTTACAGAGACCAAAGTTCTTATTACGAAGATGAAGTCTCATAGGTGGCCACTAATGGAGTCAATAGATGGCTAATGTTTCCTATCCAGACCTTTAAAAAGTGCCTGAGTTTCAGCTAAACTTGTCAGGATCAGAAAAAGACCTAGACAGGGAAGCTGATTCTCTACCAAATGTAAATTTCCCACACAAGAGACAGCTCTGCCAGGCCAGTTCAAAATACATCAGAAAAATATATTTTGGGGTAAAATACGTGGATTTCTTTCAGGGCCTGCTATCTGCTGTGAGATGCTATACTAGAGTCAGGTTGGAAGTTAGTATCTTATTACTACAAAGAGTCTGCTTTGTCAGTCTTAAGATCTCTGTTTTAATGTTAATGCCAGTTAGTTGTGCCCGAATTCCAAAGAAGGAGAGTATCATGAGGGATGTCTGACTCTCCTTCTTTCCATCACGGCCTGAACTAGTTATTTTTAGGATTCTTTGGAAGCCCCCTTGGCCAAGAGGAGGGGTCTATTCAATCAGTTGGGTGTCTGAGGGAATTTTGTTTTTAGTTTACCAGTTCCTCCCTCACACTTGGCCCAGCAAGCTCAGCACCATTCAGCCTCTCTGGAAACATCCTGAAACACTTACCTGACATATCAGTGATGAAGAATAGAAACCATCCCTCAGTTTATCAGTTTGAGCTTATGATTCCTGCTATCCCTGGGATACTTCCTTTTTTAATCCACTCTTTCCTGGCTAAATCCTCAAATCTTTGCACCCATTTGACTTGCTGATTCTCCAATTTAAATGATATTTCCCTTTTATAATTCCTAATGAGACCCTTTATTTTCCTTCCTATGCAATTGGTGATTACATGGAAAACCCTTCAAATTATTTAATATCCTTTGCTCCCATAAGTAAATACCATGAGGCTAGGATCAAGTTCAATGTGGTCACCTCTGTGTACTCAGGGTCTATCACAGGGTTGGCAAATTGCAATCTGTGGATCAGATCTGGACCACCACCCATTTTTGTATAACTCAAGAGCTGAGAATAGAGTTTTTTTTTTTTACATTTTTTAACCGTTGGAAAGAAATCAAAAAGAATATTTTATGACATGCGGATTATGTGAAATTCAAATTTCAGTGTTCATAAGCAGAGTTTTGTTAGATGACAGATGTGTTCATTCATTTACATATTGTCTACGGCCCTGTGGTGTTACAATGGCAGAGTCGAGTAGTTACAACAGAAAAAAGAAGCAGAGAAGGGCCATGCTGAGGTTCATACACATGTCAGGGATTACACTCAGATCTTTCAAACTCCTGCAGACTTTTTACTTATTGAATTTCTCCAAACTGGCAACAAAGACAGCAAAACTCATGTCCCAGAATCTAACTTGGCCCCCTCAGCAGGTTTTCTAGGTGTCTGGGATAGGTAAATATCCTGAGGACCTGAGATAAAAGGTGCTTTGTTAAAAGCCACTTTAAACACCTTCCTGAGAAAAGACACTTAAAAGGATAAAAGCGTTTCTACTGAACAAAGGTCTGATGTGTCCTGTTTGTGCCAAAGTTGAGTTTGGTTTCCATCCTATTATAAGATGCAACAACCCTAGGAGTTTCATGTTCTGGCACCACATTGCTCTTCTTTCAGATCTTGCTTTGTTCTGCTCACATCTCTGACATGGGAACAAAGCCACAGGCCTATGCAGACGGTTGCCCCTGGATTACAGTGCCTTGTTTCAGCTCACCCTGCTCAAACCAGAGCTATACAAAGGTGGCAGCATCGGTGTTAATTCATGTCTCTTAAAAGCTGGTGAATCCTCTCTTCAATCGTTCCTGTTGGGATATTCTGGCGTATTCACTCCAACCAATAAATATAGGTGATGTTTAATGACAAGGGGGGCCAGGGCAATAGTAGGACACTATGTGGAAACAATCATCTATGGTCTAAAGAAAACCATGCTTGAGTGGATTGCTTCAGTTTTCATAAGTCAGTGGTCTCCTCCCTTTTTGGCACCAGAAACTGGTTTCATGGAAGACAGTTTCTCCACGGACAGGGGGTGGGTGGCAGTTACATTCTCATAAGGAGTGAGCGATCTAAATCCCTTGCATGTGCGGTGCACAATAGGGTTCGTGCTCCAGTGAGCATTTCCTGCCACCACCAATCTGAAAGGAGGTGGAACTCAGGTGGTAATGCTCCCTGCTCACTACTCACCTCCCGCTGTGTAGCCTGGTTCCTAACAGGAACCAGTACCGATCCATGGCTCTGGGGTTGTGGATCCCTGTCATAAATGACCAGGGTTGAAAGAGGCCTTAAAAAGTTATCCTACTACTTGAGATTGCACCACTGCACTCCAGACTGGGTGACAGAGCAAGACTCCATCTCAAAAAAAAAAAAAAAAAAAAAAAAGAAGTTATCCTACTGCTATAGACTGAATATTCAAAATTCATAGGTTAAAATTCTAACCCCCAGTGGGATAGCATTTGGAGGTGGGGCCTTTTAATTAGGTTTAGATGAGGTCACAAAGATGGGACCCTCATAATGGGATTCGTGTTTTTATAAGAAGAGGAAGGGAGACCAGAACTTTGTCTCTTTCTTCCATGTGAAGACCGGGCAAGAAGGTGGCTGTCTGCAAGCCAGGAAGAGGGCCCTCACCAGAAATGGGCCATGGTGACACCTGATCTTGAATGTCCTAGCCTCTGGAACCATGAGAAATCAATGTATGCTGTTTAAGCCACCTACTGTGTGATACTTGATTACAGCAGTCTCAGCTAAGGCACCAGCTTACTGGCACATCTGAATTGTGAGTGTCCCTTCTGTAACTTCTAATTGAAGGCTCATATGGAATGCTGCCTCCCCACCCCTCTGAAAAAATCAAAGTGACTCCTGCTCATCAGTTGAAATTTGCTCCCTGTAAGTTCAACCTGATGGTCTTGTTTCCATCCCTTGGGTCCCATAGGAAAATCTTAGTTTCCCTTTCATGAAACAGCCCCACAACCATCGCCCCTCCCCAACCTCCCATCCCCACTGCCACGGCCCCATAACCTCACAAGTGTCCTCTCTTTCAGATCCAATAAGTGAATATTTTCTAATCACTCTTCATGTGCTATGGTTCCAGGACTCATTTTTTTTCACTAAAGCTTTCAACAGGGACAATAAGCACCCAGCATGGCAGACACTCACTTCATTTCCCCTCCCTTATTTCCCTCACAGAAATGAGGAAATGAGGAGGTACACTTAAGTAAAAGGCCTACTGATAAGCTACAAACTGGATCACCAAGAGTTACTTTCAGTCTGTACACAAACAGTTTTATAAAAATGAAGCTGGATACCTCTGATGTTAATCATGAGGAAAAAGGTCAGGACCCCAGAAAGGAAGTGGGAATCTACATGGGCCATTCTAGGTCTTGGACCTTCGAGCTAAACTGCAAAGAATTTAAGTGTAATTGAGGGTGCTCCTAAGTGAAAGGTAAAGAAACAATAGCCCCTGCCACAGAGAGGTAACTAGGAATTTGGCATCCGTGTGGACAGACCCGGGTGTCTCTGCAGGAAAATGAGCTCATCTCTTCAGGCAGATTATCTGGGTCCATGGCTGGCAAACTACTATGGCTGTCAGGCCAAATCTGGCCCATTGCCTGTTTTTGTAAATAAAGTTTTATTGAAACAAAGCCATGCCCATCTGTTTATCTATTGTCTGTGGTTGTTTTTGTGCTACAATGGCAGGCATCAGTAGTTGCAACAGAGACAATGGCCCACAAAGTCTAAGATATTTATATCTGGCCCTTTACAGAAGTCTGCCAATTCCTGATCTTGTTCACTCTTTCCTATATTGTATGCCTTGCAACACTAGTCCCTGTCATACTTCCCCAAATGTGGTGGGAAAAATCCTCACACCAGATGCCCCTCTTGGAAATTCATAGTGCCCACCAGCCTTTAAAGGCTCCAAGAAGTCTCGGAGCCGTGCATCTGCTTTGCTTTGTTCAACTCAGCAGTCATTAGACTCACCTGACCTATCAGCATTCTGCAGAGCATGGGGAGCACACACGGTGAAACACCAATCTTGTTGCTTATTACTATTCTTTGAATTGATTTTCTTTCTATTGTTTTTTCTAAGCCTGTAGACAGGCCTGGCTTAGGTTTTCGAGTTTAGTGACAGTTTTGCTGATGATATCTGAGGGAGGGCTGCGGTTTCCCCTTAGGCCAGGGTAGCAGAGGCAAGTAGTGCTTTCCTCCCTGACGGGATGGTAATAACAGAAGTGGGGAGAACCGCAGCTGGCAGAGGATTCTCCCTTCAATGTCTTCATACTTTATCTCCTTACTCGACTGTCTCTCTAAGCACAGAAATATAGTATCTTTCACCTTAAGAAACTCACATTCCCATCCAGCTACCTCCCACCCATTTCTGCTGACATTTGCAACAGACCTCCTCTAAACCATTGTCAATACACATTTCCTACCATCCCCTCTTCCCATCCTGTCTTGAACCCACTCTTGTCGGGCTTTCTCCCCCACCACTCCCCTGAAATGGCAGACACTCACTTCATGGCAGACAAGGTCATTATGACCTCCAGGTAGTTAAAACCAATGGTCAAGGCTCAGCTCCTGCTGTAGTTAAAATATCTGCAGAATTCTACACAGATAATCACCTTTTTCCCCCAAGCATCTCTTCTCTTGGCTTCTGGGACCCCACTCTCTTGGTTCCCCTTCTACCTTCTTCTCAGCAACGGTATGGGTCCCTCTCACCTCCTTGTCCTATAATTGCTGGATGCCTCAAAACCCTCTTGGAGTGATTTTTTTCTTACTTACACTTTCTCTGGTGATCTCATCCTGTCTCCTGGCTTTAATACCAAGGACAGGCTAACAACGCCCACATGTCTTTATTTTTTTAAAAAAATCTCAGTAGACTTCCACCTGTAGTAAGTCTTATAAAAATAATTGTAGCAACTTGCCAACATAATGGTTATTGCCTTTCTTTTTTTAAAAACACTTTTAAGTTTAGAAGTATTATGTGTAAGTTTGTTACACAGGTAAACCACATTTCTACCACTGTCTTTTGTCTGGAATGCTCTTTCCCCAGAAATCCATGTGGCTTACTTCTTTCATGTTTCTGCTATATCACATTATCGGTAACGTCCTTTCTGACCACTCTCTATAAATATATGCATAAAGAACACCCGCAGCTCACGCCCGCCTCCCAGTGCTCCCTTCATGTGCTTTCTTTTCTTCCTAGCACCTATTACCATTTGATATATTCTCTACATCTGTCTTCCCTCACTAGAATATACGCTTCATGAAGGCAGAGAATATTTTGTTCTTGGCTGTAATTCCAGGGCCTATGATCCTGCAAGATACATAGTAGACACTCCACAAATATTCTAGGACGGATGAACAGAGGTGGGAGTTGTCTGACCTAAGTTTCTAGGGTACACCATGATTTCAGAGCTGAGGGATCTAAGATTGTGTCTTCTTGTCCTAAATCACACGGCTTGTTAGTGGCAGAGCTGACATCAGACACTTGGTCATTTCTTAAGTCTCTACTAAGTCCTAGGCACTGTAATGAACCCTGTGGACACAGGTGCCATTTCTGCTCTCATGGAGATTTTCAGAGAAGACTGACTTTGCATGGACAATGCTTGCTCCTTGACCTCTAGACCAGGCTCTTCCCTCAAAATGTTTCCACCATCCTAATGACCAGTTGTGACCAAGAAGATGTTTGTCCTTAAATAGCCACCATTCCTTCTTGAGGCATATATCTTAGACAGGACTTCTGCAGCAGAAAAGAAATTTACCTTTCACATTTAAGGCAACTTTCTCAGCTCTCCACAGTATGACTGTTAAGAGTTGGGTATCTTGAGTGGTTGGTGAGGTGTCCCAGCATCTAATGGCTGCCTCTCATAATTCCACTTCCAGTTTTGTTTTGTTTTGAGACAGAGTCTCACTCTGTCACCCAAGCTGGAGTGCAGTGGTGCAATCTTGGCTCACTGCAACTTCCACCTCCTGGGTTCAAGTGATCTCGTGCCTCAGCCTCTCGAGTAGCTGAGATTACATGCATGCGCCACCACACCTGGCTAAGTTTTTTATTTTTAGTAGAGATAAAGTTTCACCACACTGGCCAGGCTGGTCTTGAACTCCTGGCCTCAAACAATCTGCCTGCCTCAGCTACCCAAACTACTGGGATTACATGTGTGAGCCACCACGCCCAGCCTATTGGCAGTTTTTAATGCCTGTGCCTTATCTGGGTGAATAATTGCTTTTTTATTTTTCTTTCGTCCACTCTTGCTGGTGCCCAGCCCAAAGCATTGCAAGCCTGTCCTTCCATGCTGAGATTTCATTACATTATGGCAAGTGGGGGGAGGCAGGGGCTCTGTGACAACTCTACCCAATCCTGGTGGCCCATAGAACAGAAATATTAAGAGCTTTTGTTTAGAGATATTCTCTCACTCATCTACATATCCAAAATTAATAACATTTTAGAACCCAGAATCTTAGATTTGGATGGGATCTCAAATGGCATATTGTCTTACCATGTTGCACCAATGCAGTGATCCCTGAAAGATCTGTGATATGTGAGTCACCTTCACTTGGGGCTCTTTATCAACAGAACATATTTACTTTCTTTTTCTTTCTTCAGATATAGGGTCCTGCTCTGTTGCCCAGGTTGAAGTGCAGTAGCGCAATCACCGCTCACTGCAGCTTTGTACTTGTGGGCTCAAGCAATTCTCCCATCTCTGCCTCCTGAGTAGCTGGGACTACAGGCACATGCCACCACACTTGGCTAATTTTAATCTTTTGTAGGGATCAGATCTCACTGTGTTGCCCAGGCTGGTCTTGAACACCTGGCCTCAAGTGATCTTCCCAATGCAGTCCTGCAAAGTGCTGGGATTATAAGCATGAGGCACTGTAGCTGGCTTAGATTTACACTCATACAATTTTCCTTAGGTTGAAATAAAACCAGCCTCCCTAAAGCTTCCACACATGGGCCCTGGTTGTGTCCTTGACACTTGTTCTGAGTAAATCTCATTGTTCACTCAATTGTCAGGTCTTCAAGTAGGCCTGTGAACACAGAAAAGAGCATTCAGTCCATTGATGTTGGACCTAAGTACCAGCATAACTTCATTGGCTATTAGAGCAAACATAGGTTTGTAAATCTTTGCTATCTTTTCATGCACTGCAACAGGAGTACAAAGTGGCAGTGCCATTATCAGCATATGGATGGGGAAACCAAGGCATATGGATGGCTGATGACTTGCTCCTGGCTCAGTGGACAAATGATTCCTGGCTGCTTGTCCTTTGCTCTGACTTGGACTCCTTAATGTATTGCACACTCCAGAGAAAGCTATTCTAATAACGACTCCAAGAACATTAGAATTTCTATTATTGAGAAAGATGCACTTTCATTTAAAGGGTTTCATTCTTCTTAAATGAGTTCTACTTTCTGCTTTCCTTTCATTCGAATCCCATGTTTATTATTTCTGCTCCACGGCTGGCCTGATACATCTGAAATTCCACTCACACCAGCCAGCAAACTTGATTCCAGGCAGTGGCAGATAGGAGCCCTGGGTCTGTTGGAGACAAAAGATTTCTCTCCAGTTTGGTCAGTGAGTTGGATTTAAACTGACAAGATCATAGCTCTACAAAAATAAGATCTATTAATTGTCCTGTGAAAGGAAAAGGTCATTGGGCAAATGTTACTCTGTATCTCATTTTATAGCTAGAGTCTGGGCATCCACATCAAATCATTTCTCTGTAACTAGATTCTGCTTCTCAACAATAATTAAAAAAATGACTCTGGATAAGATCATGCTCTAGTTCTGCTTGTGAGTTTTGTCACCTGAATGCATTTCACTTATGCTGAAATCAACCTGGAGTTGCTGACACTGTAATTCCTCTAGGACCCTACTGAAAAATTTATTAGAGGTGTCTGGGATCATTAATTGATTCTCCTAGATCCTCTTTGTTGCCTACTTCTCAGACTTCAGTTCCAAAAGTAGAACAGAAGTTTCTTTAATGTGACCTAGGTCACTAACACCAAAAGAGGGTGGGAGAGGGACAGGCATGGGAATGTTCCCATTGGACGACTGTGATTCCTCTGGGAACCAAATGTGATTCTTGGGGTTCCATGCTAAAGTCTCCAGAGATGGCTGGGCTGCAAGGGAATAGCCACAAACAGCACCTTGACCAGAGTGATAAGCATGTTGTGGGTGGATGGTGTGGGACAGCACAAAGGGAAAGGAGGCTATAGACAAGAACTTTCTCTGGCTCTCCTTAAGGCATGTGGGCAAAACCGACAGTGCGTCAGCTCCTTAGGCTGGTAGGAGCATATTTTCAGACTCAGCAAACATTTACTATGTGCCCATCAAAAAGTAAACACTTTCATAAACAGTACATTTAATTCTCACTACAACCCTGTGAAACAGGTAGTTTTAATTCCCTGACTTGAGAAGAGAAGGTTGAATTAATAAATAATATGACTTGGCTCTGTGTTCCCACCCAAATCTCATCTAGAATTGTATTCTGGGGGCGGGGCCTGGTGGGAGGTGGCCGGATCGTGGGGATGGGCTTCCCCCTTGCTGTTTCTGTGACAGCGAGTGAGCTCTCAGGAGACCTTGTTGTTTGACAGTGTGCTGCGCCTCCCCTTGCTCTGTCTCGCTCTCTCCTGCCACAGGTGTTTGCTTCCCCTTTGCTATCCACCGTGATTGTAAGTTTCCTGAGGCCTCCCAGTCATGCTTCCTGTGAAGCCTACAGAGCTGTGAGTCAATTCTACTCTCTTTCTTCACAAATTACCCAGTCTCAGGTAGTTCTTTATAGCAGAGTGAAAATGGACGAATACAATAAATAAACAAAAAGACAAATAGCTTCTTTCTCTACAGTATCAATGTCAGGAACTCCTTATGGGAGCAGATCTAGACAGGGTGACTCGCTCACAATTATGGGACCTGAAAGTGGCAGACTTGGGACTTGACACCAGGGTGTGGAATAGAACCCATGCTTCCTCCCTTCCCTCTCCCACTGCCTTCAATGTTAATGGCCTGTTCAATGCCTTTGTGCTTATAAGATAGATACCTTTGTAGCTGCCATCTCAGTAGCATGCTAACAGCATCCCTGATTATGAAAATGAAAACGTTAAAAAAATTAAGCCCTCCTAAATATAATTTGCATGTCTCCCCCTCCTGTGCTTTTAGCTATGTGTGTTGTTTTTAAAATCTTTATCCGGGTGATTATTAAAGTCCTTGGTTTCAACAATCCCTGGAGTTATTTCAACATTTCAGGGTTCCATGCTGAAGACAAATGTAGAAATTCTGCTTCAAACATGGACAATTTCTCTTTGCTTCCAAAGTGATCATGAGGTCAACTAGCACTCAGCTGAGGACGAATGTCCTACCCAGAGGAGAGTTCTCCCCGAGGTCATTTGCTTTCCAATGAATTCTTCTGAATTCCCTGCAAACTTACTGAAACTTATCTTTCTTTTCACCTGATCCCGAGGCCTAAAGGATCACCCTCCTCTCGAGGGGTCTGTGATGGCAACATCTCCAGATAGTTTAGCTCATGAAGGGGGTGCTGGGAGTGGGGATGGGAGAATGGGAGCCTCAGGATGCTTATTAAGGACTGGACTGTTAATGTCAGTGAAGAGGTGACAGAAAGAGGCAGCTGTGTCCATCCTGCAGGGAGGCAGTGTTGCTGTCTCCCCTCCTGCCTTGCTCTAGTACCTTCAGAATTTTAGAGTTGCATACTACATATCACCTTCAGATCAACTCCAGACCAGTTTTGGAAGAAAGGAATCAAAACAAACAAACAAAAAGTAGGAACCATGACCTCCTTTCACTCCAGGTGTACAGGCACAATGGGTGGCCTCAGTACAAAAGCAAAGGTACAATATCAAACACGAGCTTTGTCAGAGAGGAAAAATGTTGAGAACAAATTCATGAATTCTAGTCCTATTTACATTTCAATCCCCAAACTAATTCTTTAGTCATAAGTGTTCTGCCATGATTGCAGTTGTTGGTAGCTTTCTGTAAATAAATCTAAAAAACTTTTATTATCCCAAATTATTTTTGCAACACCTGAGCCACAAAGAAGCCCAGACCTAAATTTAGTGCTAAACAGCAATCATCAATTTATTCCAGATACCTGGCATTTCTCATTCTCTTCTCCTTTTAATTAGTTTTGGCTTTCCTTCCATTTTTAATTGTCCAGGTTTATTTGAGATTTAACATAATAAACCACATCAATCCCTTTTGCATTTCTCTTCCAGAAATTAAATTAACGAACATTTTCAGATGTTGGTTCTTCCTTCAAAGGCACAAGCCCTTCCTTTAAAAAATCAGCTTCGGAAACACAAGTGTAAATGGAAACACAGTTCACTGGCTTGGGCACTGTTCTTCCTTGTGGTGGACCTCAGGCGACATGCAATCTTTAGCAAGGGCATATGTCACACAGGTACACAAGGACTTCACACGTCTATATCTCTTCCATTAAGAAAGGAAAACCTTGTTCTCCACAGAATGGAAATCTTAAACACTAGGTAGAGCACTGATGAGTTCAGTGCTTTCCAACAACACATAAACAGCATTTTATACCATAAAATGAATTTGCACTGTCCGAGCAAAATGGCTTCACATACTGCCAGATGTGTTTATCAAGACTGATTTACTCTTGCCCTGAGGAAACCAGGTTATTTAGCTTTGCAGATTCAGCTGGACTTGCTTTTCCCTCTGGCTAAGTAGAGACAGATTTAATTCCAGCAAGTCAGGAAAAAGGGGGGTTCTATAGTTCAGGGACTAATGGGCAATGAAACGGGAACCAGTGTTTCCTACATGAGTCCATCATCTTTCATCCTGCTTCCAATCAGCACTGATCCCGCCCAGGTAACCTGGTGTGACAGGAGACTCACCAGGGGCATCAGGACTCTGAGAAAGTGAGAAGGAACTAGGGCAGAGTTCATCTCCCTCTACCCTTCCCCGGGCTCCTTTCCCTAGACCAGGGCTCCACGTCTCTTGGATCCTCGGATGCCTGCTGACAAGGGCTGCCTGCCTCCCAAGCCCTTAGCATCAACCCCCACTGCTAGCTCCAGTGGCACTAGCATCAGTGGGACCTGGCTTCCAATCCCAGCTCTGCCACTTGCCAGCTCTACATCATTTTGCCTCTCAAAAGTTCAGGGTGCTCAGCAGGTAGAATAATCCTCACCTCACTACTAAAAGTTCAACCTATTTCCAGTGCCTGGAACAATGGCAGGCCCTGTAAAGGCTCTGTTATTAGTTCCTTTCACTCTATTCTCCAGCCCCTGTCTTCTCAGGCTTGCTGAGTCTAGCTCCTTTCTCCAAGATTCCCCTCTCGGTAGACTGACAGCATGTTCCATCCACTCCAAGTGATCTGAAGACACACAAGAATTCTCTCTGTGACCAAACATTAGTCAGGCTCATTTGAACCCCACTAGGCCCCATTCTTGGGCAGGGCCTTCAAGAGCCCAATTTCAGCAAGAATCCTGTCACGTTAATTTAGCCAGAATCCCCCACTCTTCGTATCTGATTGAATTGCCCATCCTTCACCACCCCCCAGGCCATTTCTGATTATTGTGGCCTGCATGGCTCCTGTCGGGTCAGTTTAGCCAGAATCCCCTCTATCTCTGATGTTTCTTCTTAGTAATTTTTTTTTCTTCTTAGTAATTTTCTATTCACAGACAACTTCCCCCTTCCCTGGTCCTTAGCTATCAATTCCCACTTTTTCTTGTTGAATTTTGAGTTGAGCACATTCTCCATCCCCTGCTGTGAAACCCCTGTGGCAATCATCTGGAATAAACTCTGCCTTATAGTTCTTTAACAAGTATCATGGATAATTTTTTTAAAGTTTTATTTATTCATTTTTTAAGAGACAGAGTCTTGCTATATTTCCCAGGCTGGTCTTGAACTCTTGAACTCAAGCAATCCGCCTGCCCCGGCCTCCCAAAGAGCTCAGCTTACAGGCTTGAGCCACTGCACCCACCCAATTTTTGCAACAAGACCTGAAGTATCTATGCTCTTGCTTGTGACTTTAAGGATACCGTTCCCTCTTCTCCTTCCTACTTGGTTAAATGATACATATACTCTTCCAGATATTATGCCACCTCCTTTGTGAAATTTTCGCTGGACAGTACCCCACCCCTGACTCTTGTCCTAAGGTAATGCTAACTCTTCTTTCTTCTGTTTTTTTAGTGTAAAGCTCTGGTACCAGACTGTCTGGGGTCACATTCTAGCTCCACCTTTCTCTAATTGTTTACTTGGGTAAATGGTTTAACCTGTCTGTGCCGTGATTCCCTTGTTAAAAAATGAGGATAGCAATAATACCTAGCACATTGGGTTATGGTACTAATGCATTTATTCTGCTAAGTGCTTGGATATAGTGTTGGACTCATAGCAAGTGCTCAATACATTTAGCGTTATTATCAGAGCTCTTCTCATAGTTTATAGTTACTGTTGTTACCGACCCCACAATCCTCCACTGGGAGCCTCCTTCATAGCGGGGATTGGGTCTTACTTATCTTATGCACTTTTCTTCTCATCTTGCATCACCATGGCACACAGTAGGTACTTGGTATTTTTGCTGATATTAGTAGGTCTTATAAAGGATTCCCTGCAGGTTTAATGTGCTCTCCAAGGTGGTTTATTTTAATAGGCACCTTCAAACAGTGTTTGAGCTGCAAGAAATACCTTTTGCATTTCACCCCAGGATGTCCAATTAGCTAACATTGAGGAGGATGAGTTAGATACCTTTAAGCCCTCAGGTCTTTCAGTAGCTCTGAATCTCACTTAGTGTTTGGCTGCATCTCCTATGCAGAGGCCAGGGCCTGGGCCCCTTCCACCTAAATGATTTCTACTCAAAGCTATTTATGAAGTCAGAGATGAGGAGATCCAGAGTCTGCTCTGGTGGGGCTGACACCTCTACAGTGGGCTCCATGGAGTCACAGCCAGCCATGTTATGTCACGAGACAGAGTGTGGCCACAGCACTCGGGGCATTAGAAAGGACATGGGAGAGGGAACTCCTGCTTGGAACTCCCAGGAACTTTCAGGAAAGAGGTGGCCCGTGAGCTGGGATTTGAAGATGGTCAGGGTTTCTACTGGCAGGATTAAGGGAAGGGCAGCTTGGAAAGACAGGGAGGGATTATCAGCAGTGAATAAAGAGAGGGGAGGAAAAGGGCAGAGCCACCTGATATGTTTGCTAAAACAAGCCCTCAAATTCCCTATCTAGGAATTAAATGTAGGCTCAGGGTTTGAACTTGCATAGAGGTCACAGTGGCAAGAGGAAGAAAGATTTACAATTTGAGAATCAAGCGGTCTGAAGAAATTGTAATCTGAGAGACCAAAATAGATGCCCCTTTATCAACTAAGATAGACACAAAGGTTAAGGGGAAAAGATTAGCTGCTGCTGAGGGCTCCGGACTCAGTGGGCATGGCAACCGCTATGACAAAAACCACACCCTTGCTAAACTTTCTGACAGTAGGAGCCATCAGGCAAAATATCAGACTCCTCCTAACTCTGACTTACAACCCAGACCACTACAACTCTGAATAGACAGAGGGCTGGCCTTATAAACACTCTTTTCTGACGAGCAAATGTAGCCCTTAATCCAGTTCTGGCAGCTCATAGAAACTGTAGCAAAATGTCTGTGTGTCCTATAGTTCACCTTTTGCCCTAAAGAGTCAAATTCCACCTCATTTTAATGCTAAAGCCCTGCCCCAAAGTGAAATGGGATGTTTGTTATATATAAGCTGGACTATTGTGCCTGTGCTTGACCCACCTCATAAATCTGTGCGACCTTCCTCCACACCTGGTCAACATGTACAACTCTACTGTGTGACAAAGATCTTCCAAGGCATAAAACAGCCCATCCTTCCCCTCTTTGAATAGAGAGCACCTTAGGTCCATGCTGGAAACTGTCTCTTATTGGTTTGCAAACTGACATCATCAAGCGATCTCTCCTTTCTACTATTTAGCCATCCTGTTGGTCTTTCAGATGTCAAAGCTATGAGGAAATGGTAACGTACAGTCCCCCACTTCTTGTCTGTGTTCACCATTCTGGACATGGAAGCGTCTGCTCTTTTACAAACATCTCTGAAGGAAGGAGAGTTCCTCACATGGCATCAGGAAGCATTTAGTGGTGGGAAAGCTTTGGGCATGAGGATCAGAGGACCCTGAAATCAAATCCACATCTCCCACCTGATCGGCTTGTAGGCCCTCGACAAGGAACAAATCTTAATTTACTCTTCTGTCACATTGAAATAAGCCTTCCTACTTCAGGGGATGGTGTGATGCTGCATTTCAGAGCGTATAGTCCAGTGCCCAGCACCTAATGAGCACCCAGCTGACAAAGACTGTCTCAGGCTCCTCTGAGCCTTCTTCCCAACTTTGGCCCCTGTCCTATCAGCTCAGTTTTAGCAAGAATCCTGCTAAGACAGTTTAGCAAGAACCTCCTTACCCGTGACCTCTGCTTCATGGCTATGAATCCCCACTTGTCCTTGCCGTATCTGGAACTGAGCCCAATCTATCTCCCCTACTGCAGTGGCCCCATTGCAACAGTCTTGAATGAAGTCTTCCTCGCTGTTCTAACACATGTCAGAATAACTTCTCTTTAACAGTACATGCACATGGCTATTGCCATCATCTTTCATCTCTCCCAGGGATCAACAGATGGTGAAATGATTCCACCTAGTTCCTGGTTGGGAAGGCAGCACACCCACAGTCCTATGATGACTCTTCCAGCATCACCGTTGGGCTGGGAGACCTGCCCTTGCATGATGACTCCAGGCAGGTGCTTTGGGTTCTGCCTAGCACAGGGTCTGCCCGGCACATCCCTCCATAGCTTTCCTCAGGGTCAATGTGTTGAGCTGCCAAGGAGGTGCCAAGCCAGGACTTTCTTTAGAAGCTGCTCTTAGTTGCTGACCAACATTCACCCCAGTTCCAGGCAATCAAACCAGCCTTTTGTCAGGGAGAGGCCTCATCTTAGGAAGCCAATGTTTCTGATCAAAGGTCAACCTCAAAATCCAATCCAGAAGCAATTATAGTTGTGATTTAAGTACCAGGGTAGAGGTCCAAAGTTCAACCCTTTTTCCTGAAACAACTGACCTCTGCCTTGTGACAAGTCTAAGACGACTATAATACAATTTAAGATCTAAATCTCTGTGCTACTTTCAAGTTGTCATCAGTTTGTCATTCTTTTTTTGACAAATTAAGGTGAGTAGGTAGGAGTGCCGTCACCTTCTTTCACCTCCATTTCAATGTCACTCTGTCCCTGAACCTACTTGCCCTTATACTGGTAGGGAGAGGGTCCTTTCCCTGTGTTCCCAATGTGTCCACACCCCCATCTTCAGAATTCTAAGCCGCTGTCCCTGACTCTAATTCTCTCTTCCCTAACCCTGGTGCAAAGCTTCCCATGCTACAGACCAGGTGGCTATTACCCATGATGTGCAAAATCATTAAAAAATAAAACACTTGAAAAATAGTTATGCATTTATTTAATTATTAGGAAAATGATTACATAACTAATATAAGAAACCCATAAGTTTGTGGATGTTATTGCTTTAGATGAGGTTAAATATTTAAGTTTAGCTGGTTGACTTGCAATAGTACCAAGAAACTGATCAAAGGGTGATCTGTGACATTGGAAACAATGGGTGGAGGTTGGGATGATCTTTGCAAAGTGGAAAGCCCTGGGCTGACAGGCAAGAGAGCCTTTGCTTTGTTTCTCACTAGCAGTGTGGCCTTGGAATGTGCCTTAACCTCTCTAGGCCTCCTTGGATATCAACGGTGCTTTCATGGGGCTGGCTCCTTTCCTGATTTTCAAATGTACTCAGGTTTCTCCGGTGTGGAAAATAAACCTCCAAAACCTGTTCCCCTAACCCGAGTGTGTGAGCCTTCAGTTCAAGCGCTCCTTTCCCTTCTCCCCTTTTCTAAGGCTGCCAGAACTGAGGGTGTTGCCTTCCTTCTCTCTGCTCTCCCTGAAAGAGCCCCTTCAGTCTCATTGATGACTTCCCAAACAGCAAGCAGCACTGTTGGCCCTCAGCTTCCAGAACACCCTGACTTCCATGGGCTTTGTGGACAGGACTGAGAACATAGCCCTGATGGATGGTATGTTGTGTCCCAGGAAAATGGATTCTGCATATCCAATGTCTCCTTGACAAGGAGACTCTCAGAACCTATCTCCACCCATTTGCAGTTAAAACCCCTCCTGGGTTGTTGAACAACATGTGACAAGGGTCCCTGGTCTGCTGCTGCACTCAGCCCTGCTGCTGCCTTCTGACAACGGGAAGGATAGAGGGGTTCCAGGGGCAGCCCTTGGGGCAGTGGGATATCAGTCCGGGCTGCATCAGGTGCTTATACCCACAGTGAGGGGCACGAGCTAGGGCTGCCCAACTCTAGCAGCCCCGAGGGATGACTGGGGAGAGTGAAGACAAGCAGCTCAGGTTTCTGGGTTTATTAATTGGCTTTCCAGTAGATGTTCCAGCCTTGGACCAATGACCCCCTTTCTTAATGCCTCAATCCCTTAATCCGCTAAGTGGCAACAATTGGTATTAAAAGTAGGAAAAACCATGAGTTTGTTAGGGCTACTGTAAGGAAATCCCAACACTGGATGGCTTAAATAACACAACTGTGTTGCCTGACACTTCTGGATGCTAGAAGTCCAAAATCAAGGTGTTGGTTCCTTCTGAGGGCTATGAGGAAAGGATCCCTTCCAGGCCCCCTCCCTGGTTTGCAGATGGCTTTCTTCACATTCACATGGTGTTCTTTCTGTGTGTGCCTGTGTCCAAAATTCCGCCTCTTATAAGGACCTCCCCTCCTCCCGTATGACCACATCCTAACTAATTTCATTGGCAACAACGCTATTTCCAAATAAAAGCACATTCCGAGGTGCTGGGGGGTTAGGACTTCAACATATACATTTTTTATTTTTTATTTTTTTGTGGGTGGTGGGTGGGTGCAGTTTAACCTATAACAGAGTTGAAGATGTGAACATGGAGTCAGGAGCCCTGGATTCTGACCCAGCCCTGCCATTCAGCAGCTATGTGGTACTGGGTATACCAGCCCTGTACTCTAGCCCACAGACTTCTCTTCACCTCCTCAGTTTGAGGGTAGGACTCCTTCCAGCTCTAATAGCCAATGGCTTCACCATCTAAGTTAAACTGTTCCAAATGTTAGCAGAGTATTTAAAACTTCTCAGATGGACGATACAGTGTAAACACTAAGAAATAAGAACCCTGCGCCTCGGGAGAAAGAACGCATACAAATTCAAAGTGGTTTTCAAACATTATTTCATTAATCTTTACAAATCCCCTGTGAAGCAGTATTATTAAAGAGCAAACTGACAATTGTGCTATAATCTGGTCAAGTAAAAGAACAATATCTCAGACAAGATAATAGCAGACTTATCTGCCTCCAGGGAGGGTTGAATATGCAAAGGGTGAGCGAGTTGGAAACAAATAGGAAATTTCATCTCAGGTGGCTTTGAAATAGGGGTTGGAAATGAGGCTTTGGCTGCCATCCTGGGACTTTCCAAAGGAGGGGGAGAGATTTACAGGCAGACTTTCCACAATACATGCATCATTCATGGCCTCTAATTTTTCATGCATAAATGTTTGAGCTGATATTTAAGATCTAGGAAATCTACTGAGAAGGAATTACAATGTTTTTCTGAGATGAGAAAAAAAGAAAACACTGTCCTAGATTAATTGTTTTTTGTTTTTATGTTGATGTGTTTTTGCTATTGCAAAGATAGAAAAGGTATCTCTTTTTTTCTTTTTAAATCAGGGCTAAAAAGGTAGGCAAGCTTGAAATGATGGAATTGTGGCCACTTCACTGAAGCTCTCAACCCTCCTAGCCTCTGTCCATTGTCCTGAGTCTCACCAGCTTTTACGCAAAGCTGATGATCAGGCACAGTTTATCCCAGGACACTGATTTCACATGCTACGTCGAAGGCAAGATGAAGAAGGCAATTCCAGGGCTGAAGCTGACCCTGGACAGTAGAACAAAAGGTGACTTTCAGCTCTGGACTTGCACAAAGATGTCTCATCATGTGGGACCCTGGAAGGGGGCAAGAAGGCACTGCTGCCCACCTTGATCTTAAATAGCTTCTTTACTTGTTGGCCTTCTGATCTGAAATTCCACTATTGGAGACTCTTTGGGTTGAAAAAATATCTATCCTACAGGTGACTCCCTCAAAAATTCAATTGCTTCTAGAGAGGCGAGGGCTGGACCTCTTAACCAGCATTATTGTGTGAATGAGTTTATCTCAACCATCCTTCTCTGTGGTGTTAAGAGGTTACTTAGAGAGGGACTGGGAAGGGCAGGGCTGGCCTCGAAGCCTCTGGTGGGAATAGGAAAAAGCAGAAAGCCAAAAAAGGGATGAAAAAAAGGTCGTTGGTTCTGCCACGTTCTAGAGGAAGAAACTGGAAACCAAATGAACAATTCTCTGGGGTGGGTGAAAGACTCTGAAGACCATTTTTGCCCACCTCACTGTGCTGCCAGATGATCCACAGTACAGGCTAATCTCATTTACTGAAGCACCAATGCTGCTAGTTTAGGTTAACTTGGTCTAGAGGACATCCATGCCACTAAATTACTTTTACAGTTAATACTGTGATCTGATCGTATGTCATCAGAAATTCTCTTGCAGGGTTCTTCTGAGGCTGCTTTTATTATTAAAACTAACCAATCAACCAACCAACAAATAAAAAGCAGTGTATTAGCCTGTTTTCACACTGCTGATAAAGACATACTCAAGTCTGAAAAGAAAAAGAGGTTCAATTGGACTTACAGTTCCACATGGCTGGGGAGGCCTCAGAATCATGGCAGTAGATGAAAGGCACTTCTTACATGGTGGCAGCAAGAGAAAATGTCAAAGAAGCAAAAGCAGAAACTCCTGATAAGCCCATCAGATCTTGTGAGACTTATTCACTATAATGAGAAGCATGGAAAGACTGGCCCCTGTGATTCACTCACCTCCCCCTAGGTCCCTCCCACAACATGTGGGAATTCTGGGAGATACAATTCAGGTTGAGCTTTGGGTGGGGACACAGCCAAGCCATATTAAGCAACTTTGAAAAATCATAACTTTATACAGAAGCCAGCTTCTCCGTATGACCTGGTGCCAGCTGCATCTTTCAATCCTCCTTCTAACACACCTATACCCAGTTTCTTGAAGTTCCCCAGATGGGCCAGCTCCCTTGTCCCTCCTCTGCACACACTCCTCCCTTGGTATGGAACAACCCTCCATCCCCTTTCTACCTGGCTAACTACAATTCTTCATTCAATACTAAACTCAAACCTGCCCCTTCCAGGAAGCCTCACTGACTTCCCAGAGTAGGTGATGGGCCTCCTGCACCTGACTGCTCTAATCACACTGGTTAGAATTGTTCATTTGGTTTCCAGTTTCTTCCTCTAGAACGTGGCGGAACCAATGACCTCTATCTTGGCAACCCCAGTGTGAGACACAGTCCCTGGCACCTAGGGAGTTCCTGACATGTTTTATTGTGAATGAACCACTTTTAACCATTAAATTTACTGATTAAAAAGCAATAGAACTCAGTTGAAGTACTCATCTACTTTGTGGTGGAAATATAAATTGATCCAAGGTTCTTAGAAAGCCATTGGCAAGGTGTATTATAGGCAATATTATCAACTTTGACCCTGGCACTCCACTTCTGGGAATCTAGCCTAAGGAAATAACATAAACTATGAAAAAATGATTTTCATGATGGTATTTACAGCAGTGTTATTTAAAACAGAAATGCCTACAAATAACACAAATGTTCGATAATAGAGGAACAGTTAAATTATAATCTGATGCAATGTTTTGTAAATATAAAAAATCATCACTAGAAGAAAATGTGCCAAATGTGGAAAATAATTATGATAAAACATTACACAAAAATGACAAAACACAGGGATAGGATCATAATTATTATGTAAAATAAAGTAAAATAATAGACGATACATATATGGTGGCTCACTTTATTACTTTACGTGAACTCTTAACTCTTAAAACAATCCTCTTCATTCATTCACCTCTTCATTTTATAGATGATGGGAGCAGAAGCACAGAGAGACTAAGTGACTTTCCCTAAACCACACAGCTGGTAAGTGACAGAGCCTGAATTTAAAACTGAGACAGCCCGTGCCCAAACACGGTGCTCTTAAGCATAAAAATATACAATTCATCTAGAGTTTAGAAGAAAATAAAACCAAATGCTATTGCTTTTTTAAGGCTGTGAAAAAAGATGAATTTCTTCGTCTACATTTAAGCATTTCTATAATGGGCTTATACTACCTTTACAACAGTATATTTTAAATAAAAATTTTAAATAAAAATTTTAGAAATATTTTAAATAAAATTTTAAATAAGTTTTTAAAGAAAAATTTTAATTTAAATATTTTAAATAAAAATTTTAGAAATTTTATACTATAGAAGTCTTTCTTCAAATGTCTACTTGTAAAGCATGTTTATAACGGCTGGTGGCTTAAATATTCCAGAATTGTCCTGAAGGAAAATGTTTACATACTAAGAGATCTGATGCATACATCGACACATGAAACTAAGATTGTATTTCTGCTCATGTGTTTATTTCCTTTGTAATGTGTAACATATGGGATTTGACGTTTATACCCTAGCAAGGTTCTCTGTAGAAAGATATCAATTCACCAGTCAAGGAAAAAAAAAAAATCATTGTCAAACGATGTGTTTATGAACCATGGTCACTGCAGGGTAGGGGGGTTGAGGTGGGAGAGTGTGTGAAAGGAAAGGGAGATGCCTTTCCTTTGCTTGAACACCAGCCCTGCTCTTGCTGGTGGTAGAAACCCCAAATCAAGTCCTGGGGAGACTGCTTGGGTGGAGATGTGTGAGGGAGATGAGTGTTTTGCCTATTTCTGGCTCACTAGGAAAGGTACCCTTAAGTGTCTACCAAGTTAGCCTAATTAGTTCTTTTATAAAAGCAAAATTGACCATCCAGAATTCCTTGAGCTCTTGCACTGTGTTTCTGTTACAAAGGGAGGTTTCATGTCTGTAGCTGAGTGAGAAAAACTTTATGGGAAATGAGAGGGCTCCTCCTACACCTCCCTGTTCAGGTTTGCAGAGGACCGAGGAGAGCTTGGTTTGGAGGAGCTGTTCCAATGGAGCAAGGTGAGGAGGAACCGCAAAGAAGCCAGCACTGTTGCCTAAAACTTAAGACTCACCTAGGCCTGCTGGAGCAGGGTCGAGCGGGATGGAGAGCATGAGGAAGAATAGCTAATGGATGCTGGGCTTAATACCTGGGTGATGGGACGATCTGTGCAGCAAACCACCACAGCACGTTTGCCTATGTAATCAACCTGCATATCCTGCACATGTACCCCTGAGCTTAAAATAAAAGTTGAAGAAAAAACAAAAACAAACATAAAAAATGTAGAACTCACTTCTTCTGTGATTAGCCCAAAACCCCACTCCAAGGCACTACAAATAAGAGTGTTCCTCTAACCGATACCTACGGGAGGGTGTTCACAGCAGGCAGAGCCTGGTGCTGGGTGAGAAGGGGGTTTGCCTCAGCTCTGGAAACCTACACACTAGGTGGGGAGGTAAGAGTGACAGCTAGGGAAAGGTAATTGATAATCTCAAACCATGCATGTGGTTCACATTTGCCCACGTGAGTGGTACGGACATGTGTCAGGTCAGTGCAGGGAGGCAGGCAGAGGGGCACTGTGTCCACACCAGGGGCTATGGAGTGTGTGTGGGATTGAAGGAAGAACATCTGTAGCTATCCATTATACACTAGGTGCTGTGCTAGGCAATTTCACTATGTTATTATTTTATCCTCACCAACAATCCTATATTTATTTTATTGATTTTATAAATGAGAAAATTAATGAGTAAAGATTACATAGCTAAGGAAGAGACTGCAGTTCAACTTCCAAATTAATTCTGTTTGACTTCAAGACCCATAAGTCGAAGGAAGGAAGAGTGTACACATGCATAGTATGTATGTACGTATGTGTATGTTTTCCCAAAAGCTTTCCCATAGATTTGAATCAGATGTTACCATTTGCAAAGTTCTTCTCCCAGAGATGTTTAACTGGATTCTTTCAATAGCCCTGCAAAGTAACAATTATAACTATCTAAATTTCACAAATCAGAAACCTGATAACTAGAATATGACAGAGAACTAAGTAGTAAGTAGTGTAGGCATGTGTACGTTAATGAAGGGAATGCATTCTGAGAAATACGTCATTAGGCATTTTCATCACGGTGCAAACATCATGGAATGTTCTTATATAAGCCTAGGCGATGTGGCCTTCTATACACCAGGTGTATGGCTGCAAATGCGTGAATCCACTTTTTCCAACTGTTAATCCCATGCTTGCTGCCCTCACTCACTCATCCAGCTAACCTCTGCCTGCTGCTGGTGGGCCAGGCTCTGGAGATACTGAGAGTTGATATCACTCTCACCTGATGGAGCGGAGGCACCCGAGCTTTGTATGCCATCACCAAGGGGGTAGCGGGTGCCAGCACAGACATCCACCGAGGCCTTTGTGGTTCAGCCTGGGGAGCTAGGACAAGGTTGGAAAGGGCTTTGAAGATTCCTAAAGGTGAATCTTAAAACGTAGGTTTGCCAAGAGAGCAAGATAGATGAAGATAGATGAAGGCATTTTCATCTAGATGAAGGCATTTTCAGCTGAGGAAGCAACCCATGCAAAGGCAAAGAAGTGAGAAGCCACACGGGGCTCTAAGAACTACTGACGGTGTGTGTGTGCTATGCATTGAAGGACTACGTCCCTCAAATTCAAAGGTTGAAGCCCTACCTGCTACGTGATGGAATCTGGAGGTGGCACCCTTGGGAGGTAATTAGACTGAGATGTGGTCATGAGGGTAGGGCCTTTGATATGGTTTGGCTGTGTCCCTACCCAAATTTCATCTTGAACTGTAATCATCCCCACATGTCAAGGGTGGGGCCAGGTGGAGATCATTGAGTCATGCAGGCAGTTTCCTCCATACTGTTCTCATGGTTGTGGAAAAGCCTCAAGGGATCTGATGGTCTTATGACTGGGAGCTCCCCTGCACAAGCTCTCTTGCCTGATGCCATGTAAGACATTCCTTTGTTCCTCTATCATCTTCTGCTGTGATTGCAAGGCTTCCCCAGCCATGTGGAACTGTGAGTCCATTAAACCTCTTTCTTTTATAAATTACCCAGTCTCGGGTATGTTTTTGTTGGCAGCATGAGAATAGACTAATACTGTCTCCATGATGGGATTTGTGTCCTGCAACAAGAGGAAGTGATCAGAACTGGCACTCTCCCCTCAACATGTGAGGACACAGTGAGAAGGTGGCCATCTGCAAGCCAGGAAGAGAGCCCTCACCAGGAACCAAATCTGCCAGCACCTTGCTCTTGGAGTTCCCAGCCTCTAGAACTGTGAGAAATAAATGTCTGTTGTTAAGCTATCAACCTATGGTATTTTGTCACAGCAGCCTGAGCAGACAGTATGCTTTCTCCACTCTAGCTAGACACCGGCCTCTACCTCTGCAGAGATGATGCCTGGAGCACCAGAGTCTTGCAGTGAAAAGAGAGCCCCTCTTATTCCTTCCCCAGCTACCAAACATTCCTAAACCTGGGGCTCCTTCAAACCACCTGAAATCTGCCCACTGTAGTTATTAGACTTGCTTCTAGGAGCCTAGCTGCAGTTTCCAAAAGAGAAAGATGCCACTGTCAGGTAATCATGCTCATCATCCCCTAATGCCAGGCACTACCTTGGCTGTGAAGCCCAGCTGACTGATGCAAAGAGGCTCTCCTGGGCAAGACACTCTCCGGAAGGCAGACAGCCACCTTTTCCAGACCACTACGGTTCTGTTTTATAAAAGATTTCTCTCTTGTCCGATTCAAACAGAAAATTCTCCTCTGTTCTCTAGCCCTAGCCCTCTACACAGTACCCAGAGAGGACGACAGAGTCATTTCATGCATTCAAAAGGCAGGGCTGTTTGGAAGGAAGAGTATTTGCCTGCTCACCGCTCCCTCTCCCCAACATACGGCTCACTGTTGATGCTGCACATTTCTGCATTAGATGGCTGGTAGCCCATTTCCACTCCCTAATTTAGCAGATGAAGATGATTACTGTATTTATGTTGTGTGAACAGCAGTGGACCAGAGAATTAAGAAGCATTTGATCCATCCAACTTAAGTCTTATTTCTCACACATGTGTCTCTGGCTGCCTTACTGCTGAGACCACAGCAGGAGACAGGAATGAGGAGGCGTGAGTCACATCTTGTTTGTTACAACAGGAAGATGTCCTAGGACCTTTTGAAGGGGAGATGGGGGTGGGATGATGAATACTTCAAGTTCTATGAATCAAATATGAATTGAACTGTAATCTGGGCTTTAAGTAGATGCGTGCATAATAAGTGTTAAACAATTCATCTTTCTGTCAGGTGGCAAAAAGTAATTTATTCATTACTGTTTAAGTAAGAAGAGATCTTGTGTGTTTAAGGAGAGAAAAGTTTAGCGTGCTTCATATTCCATGGCACTGCAAAGGGCCCTGACTGAAAGAAAATGCTGAAAGAGGAAAGGAGTGAAGGAAGCTTTGGAGCATCGTACCTTGATTTGGCTTGGGAGATATCATTAATTCTCTTTCAGCTTCTGGTTGAGAAATCAAACAGGCTTAATTTAAGAAGTCTTCAGATGAAGAACTGGTAAATTCAGTAAAGACTGATCTTACTTCATGCATCACTTGCAATCCCCAGCTATGTGTAAAGTTAAAAAGTATGCATTAAGCTACAATCTTTTCCCTTTGACTTTCATTATGATTTCACAGATATGTTGCCTTAAAACCCTGAAATACAATAAAAGCACCATTTAGGCCTTTTATGATTCACTGCAAGCATTTTAGATTTGTCAACATGCAATCTATGAGCCTAACATCCTCCCACAAAACCACAAATAAAATATACAAATTTTCTATGGAATCTTAACACATTCAGGATGAATCACTTGTGCTCCCTATTAAAACATGCTATATAGCTAATTTTCACTTTACTGCATTTTTTTTCTTAACACCATGGGACTCAAGTGTATAAGCAGCCATAGTAACCAGGAGAATGCTTCAGGGTTGCAGCCAAACTTACGAGCTGAAGGGACCATATGGAGGAGTTTTCTTGGATAGAATTCAGTTGTACCACTTCACAAGTATTATACTCTACTCATTTGTTATTGCAGAGCAAACACTATGTTGTGTTATGAAGAGATGGTGTGTGTGTAGTTCTGTTTTAAAACTTAGTGGCATTCTCCTTAAAATGCTTGAGTCAGAAAATATGTCTGGCTACCTTAACAATGAAAACCAAATCTTTGGCAGAGATCAGATTGCAAAAACTATTTGCTAAACTAGTTCATGTGTGATCCCAAGCAATTCAATGCAAATGACTTTTTAACTAAGCATTAAAGGAAACACTATTCAAAGACAGACAACTCTGTAAGAAAAAAAAAGATCAGAATAAGATATTTACATAATACAGATTTAGCCTGTTCAAGACTCAGTGTTCTCACCACAGAAAATGGCGCACACTCAAAACTGAGAATGACCACACATATAGAATCGAGTCATTCTTTCTAATGCAGAGACGATGGAGGGAACCAAAATAAAAATGAAACCATGGGAGTGTGGGCAGGCAAAGCTGTATGCTTTCTATGATAAGTTACAAGTGCTTATTTGAAGGGGAAACATGGGGCTCTGCCTTGTTACATGCACAAAAAGGCAATGGGGTCATATCTAGACCTGAACTCCATCAGAGACTCACTTCCCTCACACATGTAAGCACATCTGGGTGTTAAGGATCCTGCACTCAAAACCAACTGACAGGACCATTGCCTATTAACGATATGAAAATAATTTGTCATAATAAATACTTAAACCTTTGTATTTTACAAACTGACTCTGTATATAAATGCTAGACAACTTGAGACCCTAAGGAAAGAATGGCATAAATGGGAAACTGTTTTCTAACTACAGGTTTCTTCAAGCAGACAAATATGATAGTGAGCAGATGTACAATAGCCCACAACAGAGTTTTATTTGTTTGGCTCCTTCTTGAGATAGAATATAGAATTTTCCTACATGCTGGTCAGAGTTTTCTTGTAGGATTTTTAAAGCTAAAATTAAAAGGAGAATCTTGAATGATCTTAAATTGCTCTCATAATTCTTTCTGTTACACTTAGCACAGATTCTAAGAACATAATCCAAGGCATTTTCTGTCCACTTATTAGGCACTATCTTTCAGCCGCAACAATGATAATACTAATGCTGCTGAGTAATGTTACTCAGTAATGAGTTGCCAGGTACAATGCAATAAGCCCTTTACATACATGATCTCGGTTAATCCTGATAGCAACCCTCTGAGGTACAGACAGCTATGAGTCTCATTTTACAGATCAAAGCAGTAAGTCACACTGGGGCAGGTGATAGATCTTTGAGAATTTGAATGCAGGTCAGCCTAACTTCACATTCACAGTTTTAACCATGAAGCTATTTGGAAGTAATACATTACTAGGTCTGTAAAATGATGAACTTATTCTCAAGGCAGTAGTCTTCCTGGCAAACAAACAGGTTCCATTTTGCTCCCGACCCTTGCCCATAAAAGCAGTTTAGTAATAAATAGGAAGACATTATGTTTTAAAGGTATTTCTTAGACACCACAATGCAATTAGAGTCTGGATGGAAATTGGATTGAATGTTAGTGGCCACATGTGCCTTAAAGCGCTGGAAGTAAGCATGGAGGAGGTGAGGTAGAACACTTGGGTGGAGAACAACAGTCAAGGATACATAGGATGGTGTCCAAAGTGGGTCATGGATATTTCTCCTCTTCTAGTTTCTGCCAACCCCATTGTGAAGAAAATAAAAGTTCCTCCTCCTTGCAAATAAAGAAGAGAGTAAAGAAATAGCTAAAAGGTGACCTTAGTGATTCTCTGGCATTAACAGAGCCATCATAGATAAGAAATTTTATTTCTTCTTCTTTTTTTTTTTTTTTTTGCAGGTGATATTAAGCCTAATTACAGGGTCTCTAATTCTAAGCACCAGGGAGTTATATGGTAGCCTAGGGACTTTTGATACCCAAACTACCATAAATGAGAAGAAAATGTTAAGCTTTTATGGAAAGCAGAGAAGGAAGGAAAAGAGAGACGGAATTAAGGTTGGCAATTATTAAGTACCGGAGTGTACTAAGTATTTATAATTTTAATATAATTTTAAAAATACTATTCTTAAGGGTATCACTAAAATTTTTATATAAACCATCAGGTATTAGGAATCTTTCTAGATTAATGCTTTGCTATCTTAATAAAGAGTTATATTTTCACAGGAAATATATACTAGGTTATCCCAGGCTATATTTTGAAATTTAGTTATCTGTGTCTTTGAGGAACTTTGGTATTTATACTGCAAGACTCTTAGCCTAGTTACTTACTGATAACTATTTTTTTTTCTTGCGGGCAAATCTTATAAACTCTAGCATCATATAAGCCATTGTTCATGAAGATTCATTACTCATCCCTCTCTATATAGATGCATTTAGCTGCAATTTGTATAGCACATGGTTCTTAGGATTCTTCAAGAAAGGTAGCAATCTAGAAATATACATGTGCAACATATTTAAATAAAAAAGCACATTCATAGATCTGTAGATAAAATGACCAAGGTGAGACTGTGCTGACTGAATCTGCACAAACTCAATAAAAATGTAAGTGAAAAACACATGTTTACAGTTATATATGCAGCTTTAAGATTTGGGAAAAACTTGGGCATTCATTATGTCATAGATGTTGCTCATTTTCATTTGAGAAAATTCCCCGTTAATACGCATTATTGAACAAGTGATGATTTGGGCCCCTAGGCTGTATCTCATGATGGGGGTGATGCAGATGAAGTAAAACTCTGACAAATGAAGGGAAATCCAGATTTGATCATCACATCAGATCAGAGCTGCAAGCTGTTTCTAAACTCAAAACAGTTCAGATCAATCAGGGGAATCTTGCTGACATGGAGGAGCCCCAGCTTCTGGCTCTACTAATATGTGTGGAACAGTGAGCATGAAAATGGGCTTTAATTCTAAATCCCATTCTGGGTCGGGTTGTTCATTCCTACAGCAGCTGGCAGGGCTGCTGACAAAGGACTGGAACAGGAGTTGGAAATCCCAGCTCTGCCAGTTACTAGCTGTAGGATCTTAGTGAATTCGTTAACGTCTTTGATTTCATTGTTTACATTCTCTAAGACTGAAAAAAACAGTACCTGCCCTGTGCAATTCAAAGGGCTGTTCATACATCAAATGAAAATGAATGTGAAAGTTTCCTGAAAGCTGTAAATCAGATTTGCACTGAACTTCATAGTTAACCTGCCTTGAGAATAAAGATTAGATACCATAACATGGCCCTCAAGGCCATGCACCATTTAATGCCATTCCATGTATCCTACCTCAGTTTCCTTGCTATCTAGCCGCACATCCTCTGCTCTAGTGACCTGAATCAAGTTACCATTTTCTACCATATGAAAGCTATGCATTGTGTGTTATTGTATTTCCCATGCACAACTCAGGTACATATCATTCGATCACTGTAGCTCTTAGAGACAGAATAGGGATTGCTTCTAATTAGCAGTGAAGGATAAATAAGCAAATTGCACAAATCCCACGCAAATAGTAACTGGTGGAGACAGGATGTGGGTCCAGATTCATCTCTTAAGGTTGTCTCATGTAGAAAGTTTCTTCATGTCTCTCCCCCAGAATAGGTGGTAATGCCCAGAGGGCATGCCTCCATGCTGTCTGGTGCAGAGCTTTGCACAAAGTATGAGTCAATAAAAATGAGTGATATAGAAATGAACTGTGAGAGGTGAGTAACAGCCAGGTTTTCCTTATAGAGTGCAGGGCTAGTGGGAATGGGAGTATTATGGAGTGAATTGTATCCCTCTCCTGCCATATTCATAAGTTGAAGCCCTAGCCCCCAGTATGATTGTATTTGGAGATGGGGATCTTAGGAGGTAATTAAGGTTACATTTAGTAAACTAGAAGATAAATAAGGTTAATAAGAGATAAGATTAAATTAAAGTTATAGTAAATAATATTAACGTTAAATAAATAATGTTATAAAAGGTAATTATGGCTGAAGCCCTAATCTGATAGAATTGGTGGCCTTACATGAAGAGGAAGAGAAAAATCTCTCTCTCTCCCCATTCCCCACCATGTGAAGACAAGGGAGAAGGTAGCCATCTGCAAGCCGGGAAGACAGCCCTCAGCAGAAACCCACTGTATTAGTCCATTTTCATGCTGCTGATAAAGACATACACAAGACTGGGCAATTTACAAAGGAAAGAAGTTTAATGGAGAGCTCACTGTTCCACCTGGCTGGGGAAGCCTCACAATTATGGTGGAAGGCAAGGAGGAGCAAGTCACATCTTATGTGGATGGCAGCAGGCGAAGAGAGAATGAGGAAGATGCAAAAGTGGAAACCCCTGATTAAACCATCAGATCTCATGAGACTTAGTCACTACCATGAGAACAGTATGGGGGACACTGCTCCCATGATTCAGTTAGCTCCTACTGCAACCCTCCCACAACACCTGGGAATTATGGGAGTATAATTCAAGATAAGATTTTGTTGCGGACACAGAACCAAACCATATCATCCACCATCTTGACACTCTGATCTTGAACTTCTGACCTATAGAACAGAAATTTCTCTTGTTTACACAACCTCATCTATGGTTGTTATGGCAGCCTGAGCAGACATGTTACACCTTGGGTAGGTGGTGGACTGAGTCTATGATGATCCACCTCATAGGTAGAATGACTTGATTTCTCATTCCCGGAAAGATTTCCTTCATCATAGTCATAACAGTGATCATGTCAAAATAATCTTTAGAACATGCTAAAAAGGCTCCACTCTTTGTCTAGCTCAGGAGGTGTGGGAGAGATTTACCCATGTCAGCTATTACACATAGATCCGAAAGGAAGTCTCAAGTAAATTTTAAAAGCACATTGAACTAGATTAAAATTAAAATGCAATGTGTTGAAATTTGTGGGACACAGTTAAGGCAGTGATGAAAGGGAAATTAACACCACCAAATGCTTACATTAGGAAAGAATACAATTCTCAAATCAACAATCTATGCTCCCAATTCAAGAAGCTAGAAAAAGAAGAGCACAATGAACTAATAGCAAGCAAAAGAAAAGATATATAGAAAAAAATCAATGGAACATAAAGATATAATATATAGAAAAGATATAATATATAGAAAAAAATCAATGAAACATAAAGACAATAGACTAATTCAATTAAAACAAAGAGCCACTTCTCTGAAAAGATCAATAAAATTAACATACCTCTAGCTAGAGTGACAAAGGAAAAAAAGAGAAAATGCAAATTACAAATATGAGAAAGGAAACAAGGGATGCCATGGACCATTCAACCATCAAAAGAATAATAAGGGAACACTGCAAACAATTCTACACATATACATTTAACAATGTAGATAAAATGGGCCAATTCCTTGAAAAACACAAACTACCACAAGTCAAACAAAATGAAATAGGTAATTTGAACAGTCCTATAACTACTAAGACAATTAATTTGCCATTAAAAACTCCCTCCAAAGAAATCTCCAGCCCCAGATGGCTTTACTGAAAAATTCCACCAACCATATAAAGAATTAATACCAATCATATACAAATAGAAGAGGTACAGTTTCCTTTTTATTATTTATTTATTTATTTAGAGAGAGAGAGAGAGAGAAAGAGTCTCACTATGTTGCCCTGCTATCCACGAAAGGAAGACTGGTGCACATTTTTTTTTTTTAAATGGAGTCTTGCTCTGTCGCTCAGACTAGAGTGCAGTGGTGCAGTCTTGGCTCACTGCACCCTCCACCTCCTGGGTTCAAGCAATTCTCTTGCCTCAGCTTCTCGAACAGCTAGGACTAGTGGCACACTGCTGTGCTGGTTTCCAATTCATTTTATGAAGCTAGTGTTACTCTGAAACCATAACCAGACAGAGACAGTACAAAACAAAAACAAAACTCCAAATCAATATCCCTACTGAATATAAATGCAAACGTCTTTAACAAATATTGCCCAATAGAATTGAGCAATATAAAAAGAATTATATGCTATGATTAACTGAGAGCTATTTCAGGGATGCAAGGCTGGTTCAATATTAAAATGATCAATCAATATAATGTACCATATTGACAAGCTAAAGAAGATAAATCACATGATAATATCAATTCATGAAGAAAAAGCAACAGATAAATTCAACTCATTCATGATTAAAACTCAGAAAAGTAGGTAGAGAGAGAGGAACTTCTTCAACTTGATAAATCTACAAATAAAACTCTATAGAGCTAATATTATATGTAATAGTAAAAGACTGATTACTTTCCCTCCGAGATTTAAAGCAAGATGTCCATGCTAACGACTGCTATTCAATATAGTACTGGAAGTTATAGTCAAGACAATGGGGCAAAAATATATAAATAACAATGAACAGAAATAAAAGACATATATATCAGAAAGGAATAAATAAAACTGTCTCTATTTTCAGAGGGTGCAGTTGTCTACATAGAAAATCCATAATTAATCAACAAAATATTTCTATAACTAATAAGTGAATTCAGCAAGGCTGCAGGATACAAGGTCAATATGCAAAAATTAATTGTATTTCTATATAGCAGCCATGAACACTGAGACATCAAAATTAAGAATACAATAAGATTTATAATCACTCAAAAATAATACTTACGCATAAATCTAACAAAACCTGTACAGAATTTGTGTACTGAAAACTACAAAATGCTGATGAAACAAATCAAAGATCTAGATAAATGGAAAGAATACCAAGTTCATGGATTGGAAGTCTTAATATAGTAAAATTTCCAATTTCCCCAAAATCGATATATAGGTTTGTAATAAGATGAATAATAACCACCCAAAGATAACAGGTTCTAATCTCAATAGTGCTTTATAAGGAAAAGTGGTCTTCACAGGTATGGTTAAATTAAAGATCTTGACAAGGGGGTATTATCCTAGATGATCCAGGTGAGCCCTACATTCAATCACAAGTGTCCTTACAAGAGAGAGAGGTAGCTGGCAATTGTACAGAGATTATGCAGAGATTATGATGTAAAGACAGGCAGAGATTGGAGTGAGGTGGCCAAGGGATGTCAGCGGCTACCAGAAGCTGGAAGAAGCAAGGAAGGAATTCTCCCTGAGAGCCTCTGGAGGGAGAACGGCTCTGCTGACACTTTGATTTTTAATTTCTGGCCTTCAGAACTCTGAGAGAATACATTTCTATTGTTTTGTTTTATTTTATTTGAGACTGAGTCTCACTCTGTCACCCAGGCTGGAGTGCAGCAGCACGATCTTGGCTCACGGCAACCTCCGCCTCCCTGGTTCAAGCGATTCTCCTGCCTCAGATTCCCAAGTAGCTGGGATTACAAGTGTGCACCACCATGTCTGGCTAATTTTTGTATTTTCAGTAGAGACAGGGTTTTACCATGTTGGCCAGGTTGGTCACAAACTCCTGACCTCAAGTGATCTGCCCACCTTGACCTCCAAAGTTCTGGGATTACAGGCGTAAGCCACTGCGCCCAGCCACGTTTCTACTGTTTGAAATGACAAATTTGTGGTCATTTGTTACCATGGCCACAGGAAACGAATACAAGGTTTAATGTAATTTCTATCAGAATCCCAGAAAGATTTTTGTGAAAAAGGAACTAGAATAGCTAAAACACTTCTGAAAAAGAAGACTAAAGTAGAAAGAATTGCTTTACCTGATTTTAAGATGCTATGTAGCTATAGTAATCAGGACATGTGGTATTGGGGGCGGGATATACACATAGATCAATGGAATGATATGAGAACATAGAAACAGACCCACAGAAATATGTCCATATTCTCAATAAAGGTACAAAAGCAGCTTAATAGAGGAAGGACAGGCTTGCAGCAAATAATAAATGGTCTTGGAGCAATTGAGCATCCAGAGGCCAAAAAAAAAAAAAGAAAAGAAAAGACAGGTAAAGAAAGATGGAGAAGAAACAAATAAAAAGAAATAAAAGAATTCTGACCTGTCACCTTAGGTCAGAATTTTTAGTTAATAAAAGTTAACTCAAAATGAATTATGGACTTAAATGTAAGATGTAAAATTATAACACTTTTAGAAAAAATACGGGATAAAATTTTGAGGAAGTAGGGCAAGGTAACGAGTTCTTAGACTTGACACCAAAAAACACGATCTGTAAAAGGAAAATTTGGTAAATTAGATTTCATCAAAATTAAAAACTTTTGCTCTGCAAAAGATCCTGTTAATAGGATGAAAAGATAAGCTTCAGACCGGGAGAAAATATTTACAAACCACAGTTCTGAGAAAATACTAGTATCCAGAATACATAAATGCAAAACTCAACAACAAAAAAAGTCAAATTAGAAAACAGGCAAAATATTTAAAGAGACATTTTATCAAAAAGGATAAACAGGTGGAAAATAAATACAAGAAAGATGTTAAATGTTATTAACTATTAGGAAAGTGCAAATTAAAACCACATTGATCTATCACCTCACATCTATCAGAATGGCTACGATAAAAAGTGACGCCACAAAATACTGAAAAGGATTTGAGAAACTGTATCACTTACATCGCTGATGGGGGCAACGTGGCACAGTCACTTTGGAAAACAGTTTGGCAGTTTCTTACAAAAGTAAGCATGCAATTACCACAAGACTCAGCAGTTGCTCTCCTGAAAATTTATTCCAGAGAAATAAAGACATATTCACACAAAATTCTGTACACAAATATTTAGAGCAATTTTATTCATAATTGTCCCAAATTGGAAACCCAGATGTTCTTCAATGGATGAATGGTTAAACAAACTGTGGTACCTCCATACCATGGAATATCACTCAGCAATAAAAGAAATGAATTATTTATATGTGTGAAAACTTAGATACATCTCCAGAGAATTTATGGTGAGCAAGAAAATCCAAGTTCAACAGGTTGTATACCTTATGACTCCATTTGTATAGCACGTTTAAAATTGGAAGATTGGAGAAATGGAGAAGCGATTAGTAGTTTCCAGAGGTTAAGGAAGTGATGAGAGTGGAGTGAAGTAGATGTGAATATAAAAAAGCAACGTGAGGAATCTTTGTGGTTCTGGGAATGTTCTGTACCTTAACTCTATCAATGTTAATATCTTGATTGTGATATTTCACTTAAGTTTTCAAGATATTACCATTAGTGGAAACTGGGTAAAAACGGAAATGAAATCTATATTATTTCATAACTGCATATGAATCCATAACTGTTTCAAAACAATAAGTTTAGTTAAAATATATACAATTGCTATTAAAACTCGAGCTGGTAATTAAATCCAATACAGAATTTTGAAATAAACTCGAAAAAAAAATCAGTGTGTATGCCAGTGAAATAGAGAGAACTAGTGTTCAAATCAGAGCTTTTCAGAGGGCTGTGGAGTGTGTTCTTCTTTGATGACTCCGTTCTCCCTAAAGCAGACCTTAAACTTGATAGTTAGAGAGCTCTGATAGCCATTTCTGGCATCACAACAATGATGGAAAGTAGAGGCAGGAAGCTGGGACACCAGCACCTGCTAACTGCACGACTGTGGGGACCTGTGATATAGAGAGATAATGGTGTCTACCATGCTGAGTTATTGTGAAGTTTGTGCCTGGGGCACAGAACATGACCGTACCTCAACACGTAGTGACTCTTCCCCAGTATGAACCTTCATTAACTGTATGCACCTTCCAAGACCACCTCCTACCCGAACAATGCTGTGGGTGAAAGCTCTGCACTCAAGAAATCTTCATTTTGTTTGGGGAGACAAGAATGATGAGAGCCTCAAGTGTCAGGGAACTTGTGTGTGGCAAGACCACAAGGCAAAGATGGTGGAGTAGGGTGGGGATGTGGGGAGATGGATGCAGATGATGGCGGGGCAGGGGCATGTACACTGAGGATGGGGCTGGATCATTGCAAGAGTCTCATCCTTTCTGTTCCACCTGCCTTTTAGCCCTCTCCCAGTTTCAAATGGAACAGCTCTTTATCTCACCCATGGAGTGGACTGTTTCTTGCCCTACAGTTTCCCTGCTCTAACACCATCTGAAATGGGCTGTAGAGGATCTGCCTATTTGGGATCAGAAGATTGGGACGGAACCACAGCACCCCCTCTCATTAGCTAGCGACCTCCAACAAATCTCTCTCCCTGAGCCATATACATATTTATACATATTTTACCCATATATCTAAAATGCAGAGAATGAGGCTACTTCACAAATCAGCCTGTGTGAGGGACATACACGGCATCCTGTGTACAGCACATGTGGACCACATGGTTGCTCCAGCTTCCCTTAGACAAACAAATAAATGCCAGCTTCATTTAAAGCAAATAGGGTTTCCACAGCAATACTAGACACTTCAGGAGAATTAGAAAGTAGCTGAAATTATAGTCTTGCCTAAGAAACACTTCAATTCTGACCTTATAGCAGAAGACCTCATGCCAGCAGAAATCTAGCTTTCACATAGAATTTCAGGACAGATTACAGGGCTCATATTTAGCCACTCCCCAGAAAAGGATTTGGATCTTGAATGGAGGCCAGCATCACTCACACTTCCAGGTCACTTGAGGATAGCTTCAGCAAGAGATCAGGAACAAATCCACCTTCGTAAGTTGTTCCAGAGGGTTCCTCTTCTAGGAAACCTGCTGTGTCCTTGTGTGGTGGAGAGACACCCATGCCAGCAGGGTTCCTTCTGTGCATTGCCCCTGCCAGGACCACCCACAGAAACCCTCGGCAAGTTAAAGGGAATGTATCTCAGAGCCTCACGCATTTCTTTCTTTCATCTACCTCCTTGCCCCATTCCACTAAGGATTTGAGCAAACTTACAAGAATTTGCACTCTAAAATAAAAAGTTACAAACAATCTAATAAATTGAGACCAGGGAGAATATATTTAGAATAGGAAATCAAAACCAGGGCAACGTTACATTGCTAGGTGTGCGAGCTATAGGTTTCTACGGTTACGAAAACTGAGCAGAGACTGTGACTCTGAGCTTTCTGGCAGCCAAAGCTCGGAGAGAAAAACACGGTTCATGAATTCAGTGGACATAAGGCAAACACTCACCAGTTTCCCAAGGAAGCAAAGCTCTTCCTGACATTTACATCTACGAGAGACATTTCTTAGGTGTGTCTTTCCACAGGGAACAGGGAGTGCTATAGTGAACAGCATCTTCAATAACGTCCTGTGAAAGTTCAGGTCCAGGGTTTGCATGGTTTCATTCACATATCCTCCTCAAGTAACACTGCCATCACAGTTCTAGGAAACCTAGATCGAATGTGCTGGGTCTTCATGTTCAACTTAGGGATAAAATATATTTTAATCACTTAAAGTTTTTAAAAATATGGAGGGGTAAGAGAGATGCAACCGCAGAAGAGGAAGCTCAGCACCTAACTCTGCGAATTAGACAGAGGGAGGCCCAGTGCCTTCAGCTCTCCCTTCTGTCTCCGTGATTCTGTATTGCAATTTCAGTGCCTTGTGGATTCTCAATCATTCATCTCCTCAGTAGGCAACTATTAAGCATTTCCTATGTGCCAGGTGATATAGTTTGTACATTTGTCCCCAGTGAAATCTCATGTTGAAGAGTAATCACCAATGTTGGAGGTGGGGTGTGATGGGGAAGTGACTGAATCACGTGGGGTGGAATTCTCATGACGGGTTTAGCACCAGTTTCTTGGTGCTGTTCTCATGATAGTGAGTGAGTTCTTACAAGCTCTGGTTGTTGAAAAGTATGTGACACCTTCTTCCTATGATCTCTCTCTTGCTTCTGCTCCAGCCATGTGATGTGCCTGCTTCCCCTCTGCCTTCCTCCATGATTGTAAGTTTCCTGAGGAGAGAGGCTGAGCAGGTGCCAGCATCATGCTTCCTGGACAGCCTGCAGAACGTTGAGCCATTAAACCTCTTTTCTTATAAATTATCCAGTCTTAGGTACATCTTTATAGCAATGTGAAAATGGCCTACTACATCAGGTACATGTTGAACAATAGGGAGTTAGTTTTGAAAGGACAGCTATGTCCTTTTGGGGCTTACTATTAGTGGGAGAAGAAAGATACTAAGCAAGTAATTACAGGTGTAGACACTGCTACCAATGGTGAAGTGCCAGGATTATGGAAGCGGTCCATATGGGATGTTGAATTAGTCAGGTGGTGAAGGAGAAATAGACATTTAAGCTGAGATCTGAAGGATAAGAAGTAAACAGCTGGGGAAAGAGAATAATGAATAGAAAGAAGAGCATGTACAAATCCCCTAAGTGAGAGAGATGTTAGAACATTCCAGAAACTGGAGATGTAAGGACATTCCAGAAGCTGAAAACAGTATGGTGCTTGGTGAGGGCATGATGGTGAGGGGAAGAAGAGCAACAGTTCTCAGTGGGGCTGCTGAAGGAAGTGGCATGCTTCATTAAGGGCTGGAAAGCTTTGCCAAGGATTTGTGTTTTATCCTAAAATAAATAGGCAGATATTGGCAGGTTTCAAGCAAGGGAATTTTAATGCCAGTTCACAGTTCTGATGATCACTAGTTGCTGTGTGAAAAAAAAAGGATAAGAAGATGACAAGAGTAGAGTCGGGGGAACCGCAGTCTTTCTAGGATTAGGTTATCTGAGCAGGAGGTGGGGGGGCAAGAGTCTTGAATGAACAATAATAGGTCAGTACCAGGAAAGAAAAGATGACCACAGCGGATGATTCTGAAAAACAGTCCAATCGCCTGTGAGTGAAACGCTGCAAGTCTGGTACATTGTGAGTCGTGTCTGCTGAATGCAACAGCCCCTGGGAAAAGCAGAGGCCCTGAGACAGACACTAATAACAATGCAAAGTCATTCATGCTTTTATTGTTCAATTATAATCAGTCCACTCATCTTGGTAATAATAATAATGACGTGTTTGAATGACATAATTGCTTAATAGCCATTCCTTACCACCACCACCACCACTCCCTACTATTAGGACAAAACTAAAATAATTTAAAGTATTTGTCATTCTAAAAGAGGCAGAAAAAATTGCTTTTCTCTGCTAGTAGCTTTTAAGAAATAAATTATATACAGGATCCAGTTATTTCTGTGGCTTTAAAGGGAAACCTTCACTTGGAGCAGCAAAATGCATATGGGTTATCCTTTCAGGAAAACCCCTTTCATAGAAACAGAATCTTTTCTTTATGAAATTCAAGTAGTCTCTGGGCCTCAGCTTTGCTATCCCAAATGGGGGATTAGACCACTTTGTGGTTTCCAAATCCAGGTATACATAAGAATGAGCTAGGAAGCTTATCAAAAATTTACCTGTTTGGGCTCCACCCATGACTTTCTGTGTGTGAAGCCTGAGAATTTGTATTCTGAGGCGCTACCAAGTGATTACAATGATCAGCTGGGACTGTGAACCACTGGCTTGGATGAACTCTCAGGTTCCTTCAGTCTTCAAAAGCCTAGGACAGTGCTTCGCAGTGTGGTCCAACTGGGAGCTTGTTAGATATGTGGAATCTCAGCCCCACCCCTGACCCACTGAAGCAGAATTTGCTCTTTCAACAGGAGTCCTGGAAGACTTGGAGGTACATGAAAATTTGAGAAGTTCTAGTCTAGAACTCTACCTTTCACATAGGCACCTTATTTACTATAGTTCAGGAAAACTTGGCAGTTGGAGAAGAAACCAACTTTCCAGCAGAAGCAGAGCAACTCAGTGGCTGAGCTTCAAATGCAATTCGGTTGTCCTTTATCAGCAAGGACACAATGCCTCTCTCGCAGCCATAAATAAGCTCAGAGAAAAGAAGCCGAATCAGCAAAGGTAAATCAAGTCCTGAATTGTGCTGGCTCATGCATATATTGGGAGACAAACAAAAAAGAAAGCACTAAAGTCTCATGCATATTTCTTTAAAATATATAAATAGTAGATAATCAGAGGTTGACTTCAAATCTGGGTCTGCATAAATTTCTTCTCAGGGGTATTATATATCCTCCTCCCTTTCAACTTCCTTTTTCACTGGGTCCTTCTCATCCTGAGCTACATTATGCAGTTTCTCTCCTGTCACAGACTCGACCCTCACTTAGTCAGCAACTCTTTAAAAAAAGAAAAAAGGCAAATCAAAATAAGCAACAACAAAAACCTGTTATAATTTCTTCCATTCGTACTACACGGATAAATGCCAAATCTCTTTCCATATTTACCTCTCTACTTGAATTTAAACTCAGTTTGCCTACTGTTTTCAGAAATTGTTTCATTAACTGTCATTTAGTCATTCATTCAACCAATATTTATTAAGCACCTACTTAGTTTGGTGCCCCAAGTATCATACGACGTGAGATTAAATCCAACCTGCCTCTTTCCTCTGGGAGCTCAGAGTTTATTAGGGATTTAAACTTCAGGAATAATAACCACACATAATAGAAAGTGAGAAGTGAAGATTTAAAAGAGATAGAGCTAAAATGGTATGGCAGAAAGCCAAAGAAGATCATCTTTTTGGCTGGGGAAAAATAATAATGGTTTCTCGGGGGTCATGGTGGGTTTGAAATATGCATTAAAGAGTTAAAATAATATGGGCAGGTGTTACAGTTTCCAGGGCTGGTACTGGAAAGATACATCACCAGGAAAGGGAAGAGCATCTGCAAAGGCAAAGTAGTTACCATTTACAGCGTGGGGACATTTGAATATAACAAAATTGACTTGAGTGGCTCCTGCATGAAGATAAGTCATTCAAAAATATGTTGGAAAGATTGTGGAGGGTTTTACATTTTAGGCTAAGAAATTTGAGCTTTATTCTCTAAGCAGTAGGAGCAACCAAAATCTTTCTCACTAGAGGAGTGACACAGCCAAGCCTGAGCTTTTGGAGGAAAACACCGGTTAAGAGAATCGGACACTGAAAACTCAGAGGTAGGGCATCGTGAAAGGCTTGGTGGAGGGCAATGAGGACCTGAGCTAGGAGCGAGCAAACAGGAGGGAGGCCATTTATAACTTAGACCCTCTTCTCCAGGCTGGCTCAGAGCAATCAGGTTAGGGAAGGGAGAAAATGGGCATACTGTAAAGGTAGAAATCTAGTAGTTATCCTGCTCCTTCAGTATTTTTCACGTAGAGCTGCTTCTAGCTCTACCTGTGGTTTCAGAAACAGAGATGATAGCCATGTTGGTGTGTCATTGTAAGAGCAGAACAAATCCTATATATCTTTTCAAATTAAAGTTTTTTTTCCCCACTCTCCAGGGAAAGCAGCAACTTCCCCATTCACATAGGAATCCAATTGCTAGCCATTATGTTTGCTGATAATTTAGAGAAGTTATACCCCTAGCAACCAGATAGGCTCCGTTTGTCTCCGACACAGATGGAAGACCTTAAAAAAACAAAAAGCTCAACCTTTACTAGAAACAGTTTCCTAAAAGTGCTTATTCAAAACGGTAAGTTTTAAAAACAATTCATGCATGCCTCATGTCTTAAGTAGAAATTTCAAGTAGTTTCAGAAAATCAGAATTAATTATAATTGTGCTGACTTACTTGGTTCATTCCCCTAGGAATATCTCCTAAATATTCAGTGTGTTTAGGTTTCACTGGCTCTGGGTGCAAGGACTCCAGGCCAAGTACCCAGTGTCAATTCTCCATAGCGTCCTCCAGATCCCACAGTCTTAGAGGCCTTAGAGGTGTCCCAAAGCCAAGACTGCCCAGAAAGACCCAGGCCCAGTCCTTGAGAGTAGTAAACTAAAAAACAAGAGCTTTTACTTTTTCTCTATTTTGTAATATTTTTGCTACCACCAGGTGGTAGTAGGTAAGTGCATCTATGAGAAAGGTGGAGTTATCAAAGAGTAAAGGCTCCGTTTCAGGAAATTACCAAAACAAACTTTGTTTAATAAGAGTCTGGAAATCTTAATTAAATAGGATCAATATTGCCCACGGAACAAAAACAAAACTATAAATATGAACGAGGTGTCATTCCCTGTGGGAAAAGTCAGAAAGAGTGTGTTCAGTTGTTCTCAACAACAAACGAACTTGGTTTCTTTCATATGAGACCCAATGGTCAGCTTGAGGAATGTCCCGCCTTTTCACCCACATTTTTCTCAGATTCCAAATACTCTCGGGGTACCAGTTTCATGAAAAGAATAAAGCTTACTCCATCAGAATCATCATTAAAATCTTACAGTTTTAGAGCTAGCAGGGGCTTTTTCGCTTTACAAGCGTGGAAACTGGCCCTGGAGGAGTTGCATGGTGACTTAGTAGAATGGACACGGGCCCAGCAGTACGTCCTCCACCCAGGCTTTTGCCCCCACCCTGTGTCACCGCTGCTTCTAACAAGGAGTGTGTTGCTCTATCCAGTGGTCAACCCTTAGCCCTCAGATGCTCTTCCTTGGCCGTGGACAGCATTTACCCACAGCTGGTCACTCCCACGCCCACACTTTCGTCGCCTGACTTCCGGGGCAGAGGGCTCTCCTCATCCTTTTTTTGTTCACCTTTACTGGTTCCTCCTCATCTCCCCAGGATGCTAACGCTGGAGTTGTGTGGGGCCCAGCCTTTGGTCTTCTACTCTTTGTTAGCTACAGTCATTCATGCCTTTGGGAAATCTCCTTGAGTCTCATCTCCCTAGTGAACAACTCCCTGGTTTTGTACCTTCAGCCAAGACCACTATTCTGAGATCCAGGGTCCTTTATTTTTCTTCCTTCTTAAGATCTGCACTTGGGCATTGCTATGGATTGATGATTCCAGTTTCCCACATTAGAACCTAAATTCATGAGTCACTGACACAAATATGATCTACCTGTAGTCATTTCTAACCCCAATTAATTGCAACTTTATCCCCCCAGGCCAAAACCATTGGAGTCACTTTTGTTTCCTCTCTCTCTGTCTCTAAAGTTCTATGTCCAAGTCATTGGCTCTGCCTTGAAAACGCCACTCCTTACCATCTGTCCTGCCAGCATTGGATACAAGTTATCTTTTTTCTTGCTTAGTTTCTTGAAAATGCTTCTACATATTTACATGCTTCAGCCCTTGTTTCACCATAGTCTCAACTTGACAGCTAAAGCGGTCCTTTTAAAACTTGTGTTAGAACGTGTTACCCCTTTGCTCCATAGCCTCCAAAACCTTCCATTTCTCTAAGAATGTAAGCCAAAGTGCTTATGATGTTTCTAAGGCCCTGACGGCCTGCCCTGAAGCCTCCTTGATCTCATCTCCTGCCACTGTCCTCCTGGCTTACTCTGCTCTAGCCACATGGTCTTCTTGCCATTCTCGAATATTCCAGGCATTCTCCTGCTTCAGGGCCCATGTTGTCACTACTCCCTCTGCCTGGTCGGTCCTCACAGGATGGCTGTGTGGCTCATTATCTGACCTCCTTCAAGTCTCTGTTCAAATGTCTCCCTCACACAAGGGTTTCCTGACCACCCTTTCGAAAGCTGCACCTCACCACTCCTGTGAACCTGGCTTTATTGTCCTTTATAGCACTTAACTTACTTTCAACATAGTGTGTATTTTAATTATTTTTTTCTGTTTCTTCCTATGAGCATATAAGCATCAAGAAAGCGGGAATTGATGTGGGCTGTGTTCAGTGATGGGTCTCTGTGTATAAACAAGTTCCTTGCACTGTTGTATTGAATCAATGTGTGTTGAATAAATAATTGTGGTGTGAATGAATGGATGAATCCAAGTCTAGTTTCCTTGTGCTATAATATAGGGCTCCTCTTCCAGTTTCACATTCTTCTGGGCTTGGCAAAATCAGTTTCAAATACAAGTGCTCCTAGTAATGAAAGTTACGTTAGAGAATTCAATACAGCAATGAACTTCTGCCATCACTTCTGTATTGTGGCATGTAAGGTCTGTTCTCTAAGAGTTGTTTATATCTCCTTAAGTGCTTTACAGATGAGCTGCCACTAGGTAGAAATCTGGGTGTTCAGTTAGGAGCTCTGCATCTCTAATCTGTCTCTTTTTCTCCCTACATACCGTCCTAGGCCAGGCCCACATAGTCTCCCATTAGGTCACTCGCATCAGCTTCTCAGTTGGTTTCCCCATTCTCAGTCTTTCTCCCCTAATTCCCACCTAACAAGAATGATCTATCTCAGTAGTCTGCAATCCTTCATTTCTAGTGGCCACCCTTTTGTAATTGTAGTCAGACTCATATATAGAACAGAGCATCTGTATTTGAAACTCTTTCTTTCACCTCACCTCAAGGCAGCCTGTGAAGAAATCTCCAGAACCCAGGGAGCTATAGAATGAAGTTCATATTCCCCTGATCAATCCAGTACATATTCTTGGCTTGAACACCCCTTTTCACACAAAGTATCAAGGGCTCCCTATTGCTCAGAGAAGTGCTTTGTCTACCATAGTAATCCAGGCACCACCTTGATGATTATTTTTGCCACAGTCATATGCCTCTCTTACTATTATTCGCCTAATGTTTTTCTTAAAATCAACTCATACTTATAAACTTAAATTTAGTTTAGGGAATCTAAATCATTATTGTCACCACCATAAACTAAAACCCAATGTGTCATTCATTATGAATAGGATATTAAAATTAAATATATAGCGATGCAAATGACAAAGCTACCGTGTTCATCTGTAAGTGTGCACCACACTGCAGGGAAACACTGCCTGGAGAATAAAGCTGCAGCTCCTTACCTGGTTTGTTCAACCCTCTGCATGAAGAGGGAAATTCTTAGGGTTCTCTATATGCTATTTTGCACCTCACTGACTTTGCTTACGCAGTTCCCTTGGCCTGGAATGCCTACAGCAATTAATTTAGTTTTAAGCATTTTTTATTTTTTTAAAGTACTACACATAAATGATTAGAAAAATCAATTAGCACTCTAGGCTTGTAACAAAACACAACTGCCCCTCCCTCCTAATTCTCCCTTCCTAGAGTATACACTTTCAATTCTTTTTTAAAATAATTGTGATGAAATATGCATAACACAAAATTTACCATTTTACTCATATTTAAGTGCGTAGTTTGGTGGTATTAAGTACATTCACAGTCTGGTGCAACCATCACCACCACCCATCCTCAGAACTCTTTTCACCTTTTAAACCTGAAACTCTGTGCTCATTAAACACTAATTCACTCCCCACTCCCTCATCCCCCTAGTCTCTGGCAATCACCATTCTACTGTCTGTCTCTATGAATTTGACTACTCTAGGTATCTTATATAAGTGGAATCATACAGTATTTGTCCTTTTGTGACTGGCTGATTTCATTTAACATAATTATTTCAAGCCTCACTCATGTGGTAGTATGTAACACTTAAAATTCACTCCAGAACTTCCTTTTGTCATTATGCTAGGAATTCTCTTTTCCTCTCTTCTGAAATGGATTCTCTGTCTCCTGGAGCTCATGTTTTCCTGTTCTTTGTTTTATTCCCTTATTTTGATGTGGTATATCCTTCAGTAAGGTTTTAAGAAAGGATGCATAACAGGCACATATTTTGAGACTTAGCATGTGTAAAAACATCCTTATTTTAACTTCACATTTAATAATAGTTTGGCTGGGTATGAAATTCTAAATTGGAAATTATCTTCCATTCGAATTTTGAACACATTTACCAATTGACTTCTAGGTCCTCAAATTGCAGATGTTAAGGCAGATGCTATTCTGACTCTCTGTCATCTGTATATGATCTACTTTTTTTCTTTTGAAAGATACACAATTTTTTATTTTCTAGTACTGTAAAGTTTTATAATTATATGCTATTGTGTATGTCTTTTATAGTGTGGGATTCAATTATGCTGAACATTTTCTGAGGTTACAACGTGTGTGTGTGTGAGAGATAGAGTGTGTATGTGACAGAGAGAGAAAAAAACAATGTGTGTGTATGTTTGTGACAGAGTATGTGTGAGTGTGTGTTTCATGTTTATTTCTGCTGCCCGTATCGACTCTGAGACCCTCACTCCATCCCTCCACTGACCTTTGTTTTAATTTGCTTTTTAGTTTCAGTCATTGTGCTTTCGGTTAGAACTGCTACCATCAAATATCTGCTGACCTTTGGTTGTTCTTTCTTTATGAAAAATTCAAAACCAGTTGGAATTTCTATGTGCATAGATGAGGGCTGTTGCCTTGTAAGTCTCTTAGGAGAGCGATTGGGCCAGGACCTAATTGGAGGTCCTGGCCCAAGGATTTGGGGATTCCCAATGGAGGATTCTCCATGGCAATAACAGATTTTTCTCTTGGGCTTGCCAGTCGCCTTGAGGAATAACCCCCTTTATTTCTTGAGTAGGGGGGCATATGCCTGACTACAGTATTCTGATTCTGGGAGAGGAACAAGCTAGGACATCTCATTGTTCAGGATGCAGACTCTTCCTTAACCTCCCAGTAGTTAGTATGGTACACACCCATGCCCTCACCATTGCCTGCCTTGTGGACTCTGTCCTTATATTCCATTTGGGGTCCCTCTATTCTCTCCTTCAGCTGACTCACCTCTGCCCTCCAGCCCTTACTTGGGCTTACCATGGCCCGCTTTGCTCCCTGGCTAGCCCTCAGATCAGACATGATATCCCTCATATTTTTTCATGAACTCATGATTTTTATCTTTTGCATAAGAAAGATATCATATGTGTAGACTCCAAAATCTATGCAGAGGACAGAGACCCTTTGGGAATCAAACTCTACATCCTTAGAACCACAAGAAAGGGAAGGAAGGATAAGTGTCTAACCCATGCCTTCTAGAGTTTCAGACCCCTGACTCTAAGATACTAAGTAACAAGAGATTGAAGGTGAATATTAGGGAGTATTTTACACTGAAGCAAGCCTTCAAATGGTTATATACAAAATAGATGCTCTAATGAAAGATATCAAGGTGAACGGAACACATGGATAGGTCAGCAGGTATAAAAGCCCCAATCTTCTAATCCTGAATTGGTCTTTCCAGTGATCAGACCCTAACCTGAAGCTACCTAGGGGCTGCCAGTCAGTCATCAGTCAATCATTAGCATGTAAAAATGCATCGCTTAGGAATTTCTAAGGATTTTTAGGACTTGAATGCCAAGAAATGGGATAAAAAACTAAACATATTTCACAATATCACACCAAGAAACTTTCATTATGGAAAAGGGTAACTCTCTTTAAGGCAGCTTATTATTGGAAGGAAGATTTGGGGTCTTAAGATGTCTTGGGGCTTCACTAACAATTGACTTCCTAGCACTTTCTGATGAAGCACTGTCTCTCCTTTAACACTGCCTTTAGCTTCTAACCTAATCTTATTTGGCATGATTCTCTAAGACATACCAAACAGAGTTTTCAGGTTTCTGTGTTTTCTGCTTTCTGGATATGTCTGACTCACTTAAGTTTCACCCAGTGACAGTAACCATACCCCATGAGGTCTCCATGTTAACAGAGCTTAAATGTTTGCTACCCCCTCAGGCTCTTTGGGTGATGATTCAACCAAAGGGAAAATGGCAAGTGAACATTTGTGCCCCCTCCCCTTCTGACTCCAGAGCATTGCAATAGGGCTACTTTTAATGCGCTTGGCAACAATTAGCTCTTGAAGCTGCAACAGCTGCACAATGCTGATGCTCTCCAGATGCACCAAACGAATTAAATCATGCGATAATTCAATTGGAAAATTGGGTGTAATTATGGAGAATGCAGAGTCTGCTAGTCGCCGCCTGGTGACTTGAAGTTCTAGAAACAACAGTGGCGTGCGCTGTCCAGGGAGTGTGTGGCATGCGTGGAAACTGATATGGGTGTTTGCAGAAATCTCAGCCCCCTCTCTGACAATGATGGAATTACCCAACCCTGTACTCAGTTAAGAGCTTTCTGAGTGTCACCAAAAGAATCTCCTTTGTAACTTCAAAGCTTCTCACATCCAGATGACTCGTTCTGACATGACAGTGGGGGGCTGTGCTTCGAGTATATGCTGATTGAGAACGTGTAAGACAAGCAAAGGCTGGAATCCCTAAGGACCAGTGATCCAAATGTTAAAGAGCTAGTTAAGTAAGAGAACCATAAATTATGATACCTTTAACATTCTGTTTTAACTAAAACTCACACACACACACACACACACACACACATACATATACCAATCTCTTGATGTAGGGTCATGTCCAAGGTCAGTGTATTCTGTGTATTATCTTTCTCACATTTATCACACCCTTAATGCATTGGTTATAATTTTCAGTTTGGGTTTATGTAATGGGGAATAAGAACCTAAAAAGATTTGAGGAGCATTTTTAATAGCACCTTCTCAGAGATATTTATGTTTTTCTTTCCAAACTCTGAGAGTTACCCAGTTCAAAGGCTTTTGTATGCTGCTTTGCAGTTATGCCCTGTACAACTCCAGGAGGCGTCAGCCGCAAGGTACCCCTTGGAGTCGTGCAGTGACCACTTGAGAGTCATTCTCAGGCACCCTGCCTCATCTAGCAGCAACCTCTTTTTTAGTGGCTTGCCTTTATTGAATATTTCTGCAGCATTCAACTGAATTTTCATAGAAACAATAGCTCTCTCCTTGCACTGGAATTGAATCTTGTAATTACCATAAATATCTTTTAGAACAAATACAACAGCCTCTTGGGAAGTGAACATCTTAACTGGTGAGCAGAAGTGTGCAGGTATGCAAGGGAGTAGCCTATTGGCCTTGAGTGTACACGCTGCTATGGGAATCAATCAAGATACTTTACAGAGTGTTCTGCTCAGTTCTGGGAATTAAAAAAAAAAAACATGCTTTACAGAGGGAAAGCTAATACAGTGAGCTGGTAAAGGAAAGGTTAATTAAGAGAGTTTCTACTGTCCTGTGAATTTAGTGATGCTCTTAAATACATTTGTATTTTATTATTCACTATTGCATCTACATATTTTTTAAAAATAGCACCTAGAGATGTCAGACATTTTATCTTTTTAGTTCATAGATCAATATTTGGATTCCTTATCATAACTCCCCAGGCATTATAGTCTTCAGATTGGGAACCCCTGGCTTAGGGTCTGCTGCCCATAGTGAAATAAAACATGATCGAGGTTGGTTAATGAAGTCGTAAGAAGTTCTCTTTGCATGATGTGATTTAAAATTAAAGGGAAGAATGGCAAAGCATCCATTGTGAGTCACCCTTTTCCGTAATGGAAGTTTATTGGTGTGATATTGTGAAATATGTTTCATTTTCGATCCCATGTCTTGGCATTCAATTCCTAAAATCCTTAAAAATTCCAAAGATAAGCATTTTTGTATATTAATGATTGACTAATAACTGGCATCCCCTAGTTAGCTTCAGAATGGAGTCTGGTCACTGGAAAGACCAAGGCAGGATTAGAATATTGGGACTTTCAGTCTCATCCCCCAACCACAGGGAAGAAAAGAGTGGCTAAAGGTTGAGTTGATTACCAACGGCCAATCATTTAATCAATCATGCTTATGTAATGAGGTTTCCATAAAATCTCCAAAGAACAGGGTTCAGAGAGCTTGTAAGAGCTTAACTAAACACCTGGAGGTTCCTGGAGGTGTCACATCCAGGGAGGGCATGGAAGTTCCACACCCCTTCCCCATACCTTGCCCTACACATCTTGTCATCTGTATTCTTTGTAATATCCTTTATAATAAAACAGTAAACATAAGTAAGTTTCTCTGAATTCTGTGACCTGCTCTAGCAAATTAGTCAAACCCAAAGTGGGAATTCTGAGAACCCCAATTTGAAGCTGGGCTGTCAGGAGTTCCTGAGGCTGAAACTTAAGACTGGTAGGAAGCTGGGGCAGTTTGGGAAGTCATCCCTCAACCAGTGGAGTCTGACGCTGTCTCCAGGTAGATAGTGTCAGAATAGAACCGAAATGAAGGATACCCAGCTGGTGTCTGCTGCAAAACTGTCTGCTTGCTTGGTGTGTGGAAAAAATGTCTACACATGTGGTCACAGAAGTCTTCTATCTGTATTGATTTTTGGTGTGAGAGCTGAGAAACCCATTTTGTGTTTTTTTTCCACTGTCACCCGGATAGTTTAAAAGCCACAAAAAATATTGAAGCTAAAGAGGAAAAAAGCCACCAGTTTATCCATTTGGGACTTTTCCCGACTCCTACTCCCTTGGCCCTGCCTCTAGGTAAATCACATCTTGTCTTTTAATTTGACCAGGCCAGGAAACAGTAATCTCTTTAGACTTGAGAAGCCCCTCACTGAGAAACTGTGACCTAGAGTCAGATCGTCTTCAGTTGAAATGATGACTCTGCCTCTTGCTTATCTATGTTAACAACATTAGTTTCTTTGCCTGTAAACGGGTCAAGGTAATAAGTACTCCACCAAGTTACTGTAAAGATTAAATGCCTCAACATATCTCAGAGGACCAGACATGGATGGATGCTCAATAAATGTCAGGTAAGAGCAAAGGGTGGCTAAAGTTTTACCAGAAGGTAAAGGAATGTGGGAAGATGTAAGGTATGAGGGACAGGTGATGCAACATAGAGAGATAGAGAAGATGAGAAAAAGTAGTGAAAACAATATACAGGGCCAGGCACGGTGGCTCATGCCTGTAATCCCAGCACTTTGGGAGGCCAAGGCAGGAGGATCACTTGAGGTCAGGAGTTCAAGACCAGCCTGTCCAACATGGCAAAACCCCATCTCTACTAAAAATACAAAAATTAGCTGGGCAGGTGGCATATGCCTGTAATCTCGACTACTCAGAAGGCTGAGGCATGAGAATCACTTGAACCCAGGAGGGGAAGCTGCAGTGAGCTGAGATGGTACCCCTGCACTCCAGCCTGGGTCACAGAGCAAGACTCTGTTTCAGTAACAACAACAACAACAATATACAGAATTGTGTAGTTAAAAGGGCATTTATACACAGTATATCACTGGCATAGTCCAACAGTCCTGTGAGACAGGACGGGCTTTAGTGTTCATTTTTCAGATGAGAAAGCTGAGGACTTGAAGATTAAAAGAGTTGGCCAAGATGATGGAGCAGGTTTGGCAGTGGATCCAAGGTCTCCTTATTCCCAGCCCAGTGCTTTGCTCATGAGGCTATATGACTTTCAGCTTTCTGTCTTTACCACACCATCTTAGGGATTCTGTGATGGCTGCTGTGCTCCAGATGGGCTACTTCTGTTCTAGGGAGAGTTATACAAACAGTCAGTGCTCCAGGAAGCTGCTTTGGGTCTTCTAGGTCTAGCATGGCTTCCAGTAATCATTTCGAGAGAAACATGGATGGAAAGAGTCCATAAAAAAAGGAAGCTTGGGTCATAAAGTTTGTGGGCAGGGGAACACTGAATATGAAAATCGTAACTGGAGATCACCCTTTGAGGTTAGGACCTAGAGAAAAGTGATGTTATTAGTCCTGAGTTATTTTATTAGTGGATAGAAAATTATAGGAAGTGATGTGTTTTGAAGATGAAAATTTTAGAGGTCTAATGTAACTCTCCAGGCATATTAAAAGATGTTATTTCCATATTCTTCTTGGGTAATCAATCATGCCATAGCAAATTAAGAGTTCTTATTTTTAGCCCTATTAGCTAGACAATGATAATGAAAATTGATTACAGCCACATTCCCCTCCTTAAGACACTGTCAGTAAATGAACTGAAATGCCCCAGAATCAATCCATTTAAAAAATATACCAAAGGTTGAAAAAAAAAAGCACTCATCAATTACTTTGACATCTGTTAATAAAGAAAAGATGATGAACTGGCTGCTTCTGTCATTGTTGGCTTACTGTAGGCCAAGAAAACAAGTTCTTTTGTTCTACCGACTGGAGACATCGTCAAAAGCTGAAGGATCTGAGCTGCTGAAGCCCAGATATTGGTTTCCAGGAATATAAATCAGAGAAATGTCCAAAAATACTAATAGGAAAGTGCAAAAACAAAAGAAGAATAAGCCATATTTGTCTCTGATTTATCAACCTTCAATGTCTAAGAAGGCTCTTTGGATTAGACTCAGGAAGCTCTTGTAGGTGGAAACTTGGCAATACCGGGGTATTATAAAAAAAGCTGGTAGGTGCTGAATATGGTGACATTAACAAACTAGGGATCTAGGGAAACTAGGAGGTACCCCCTTTGTGAACCTAATTAATGGTATTGTGCTTTATAATTTTGGGAAAATGTCAAGATGTCCAAAGAAATAGTTAATAATAATGTACCAGTTCTATATGGGACCTGTTCCAAGCCAGTTTTGGGGAGTATAAGAAAAAAATACTGAAGATAGTATCTTAGGGGGTCCCACACTAACACTGAGGTTTCACTAACAACAGAGTCCATGAGGAACTCATTCAGTCCTCCCTTGGATTCTTCGGCCCTGAGTCCAGGGAAGCTTGAAAAGCTCACTTGTAACCACACAGGGCAGGAAGACAGTCCTCTGGGGCTCAGGCCCATGCTTTCTGGACTCTAACACCCTCACCTTGCAGTTGTAAGGTCTCAGCTCATTCCAGAGATCAGTCTCATTTAAAAAATCAGCTCACAAACACAGATTGCCTCTGGACAATGATAAAAGTTCTTGATACTCTTCATAAAAAGAAAATGGAAAATAAAGTGTAGAGTTGTATTTCTCTTTTCTGAAGGATGATGTTTAAGCAATTTGGAAACAATCCAGGTCAAATCTCAAATGTCTTAATACTTCATGCATTTCTCTAATGATTGACATATGGTCGTGCTAGCTGGAGACTGGGTCATAGGAGTAGAAAGGCTGTGCCACTGAACGCCTGTGTCCCTATCCATATCCATAAACCTCCTTCCCTAAGAAGATATCCCATTCTGTCTGAGGATCACAAACATATGTAGATATGCAAATTTAAATACACAGAGGAGACATTAAAAATTTTTTTGGTGATGGAATTTATTTTTCCTTGATTGCAAGGCTGGCTGTGTTTATCAAAATTCAGGGGACTGTACATGATAAAGGGTGAATTTTTAAAATGTAGATTTTTACATTAAATACTTCATTAACCCCACACCCAATACACACACTAAGTTCTTAAAGACAAAAGTCTATGACAAAGCCCAGCTTTCACGGCCTTGTTGGAATAGTAGAGGGACTGACTGAGGGATACGTAAGATCCTAACTCTAACATTCTATGAATTCTTTTAAACCATTCCAACTGAAGCACTTTATGTTTCGATCCTGTAGGACACTAATGACTGAGACTATAAGTGCGTATTTAAACCTGGCCAACTTATGTATACACATCTCTTCCCACAGGCAGGGGAACATACTGAAAGCCAATATTCATATCTCAGTTCCTAGCTAATGTAATAGTGCTAGCTAATATTCACTGAATAGTTACTATGCACAGGCATTTCTATGTGACAAACATATGTTAATTTATTTGACATAACAACCTTATGAAATGGAAACTATTATTGTCTCCATTTCACACACAAGGAACCTGAAACACAAAGAAGTTTAGCGCCCTGCTCACAGTCAAACAGCAAGTGAGTGGTAAATCCAGGACTTTAAGCCCAGCAGTGCACTCTTTGTGGAGAGACTCAGAACCCAATGAGCAAGGACGGATCAATCCACACATACTCCACAGAGAGGTAGACCCCGCGTTTGAAGCTCCCATCACAGACTTCTTTGTCCTTGCTCCTCATTCTCCATCCTACTACTCCATTTCTTTTTGCATGGAAAAAAACGATTCAAAGAACAAACCTCACAGTCTTTTTTCCTACTTACGTAAAGGGAATGGTGTCTCCCTATTCTGCTTCCTCACTTTTTTTTTCTCCTAGAAAGCACCCAAGCTAAGTATTTTAACATAGACTATGGCATCATTTTAGGTAAGCTGCCGGCTTGAAGTAAGATTGGTGAAGTTGCAAGAAGGATGAACCAATAGGGTGGGTCTTTCGTGATCCAGTGCCTCTGCCCTGCCATCCACTTCTTGGTGGCTTTAAGATAATTAGTTGGACACAAATGTCTTAAAGGAGTAACCAGGCTAAGGCGAACAAGAATGAGAAAGGAAGAAAAGCCTGGACTGTAAAAGAAGGCACTGAGAGGCAGCTGTGGCGGATCAGAAAGGCCAGTTGACTCGGAGTCAAAGTCCTGATCTTAATACCAGTTGTGCCTTTCAGCAGAAGCATGGCTCTGAATATGCTACTTCTCTGAGCCTCAACGAGCTCATCCATACAATGGGGCTAGGATAGAAGAGTCATTGCTAAGACTAAAGATATGTCTCTAAAATCGATGTGCACGTCGTAAAGCACGGTGCAGTATGAATTAAAATGGCAGAGCACCAAGCAAAGGTCCCTGGGTAAAGAAGCTAGGGAATTTGGGAATATCGATACGATGTGGTCATGTTTATTCTCTTTCCAACAGAGACCTGAATTAACAAACAGAAAATGGCTCTGCTGTCAAGAAAAACACCGTGGGTAAGTACACTTGAAAGTCACTTCTGAAACAGACCTTGAAGAAGGGATGGAGAACGCTGGGGGTCGAGAGGAACTCTTCCAAGCAAGACAATGAAAGACGACAAGTTAGGTCCTGGTGGCTGAAGAGGAGACAATGATTTGCTGTCTGACTCTCCAGCCACGATGGGGCTGTAATTAATGAGGTTATTCTGGTTACAAAAGAAGCATTCAGCCCCTTGATGAAAAACTCTTTGGCAACTGGTGTTAGGGAAAGAAAAAACAAACCAGCAGCTTATTATTAGTTCCACAGCAAGTTAATTAATTTTTGCCAGTCACTTAGGGTCACTTGCCGGACTGAGCATCTGTCTCACTCAAGTGAACAGCTGGAGGGATGGCGGGTGTCTCTGCAGGCCATGCGTGTGTCCTGTTCTGGGAGTAGAAGGTAGGGCTGACTACAAGGCTGAAAAAACGTGAGCTTCCGGCGTTCATCCGCTCCTCTCCTCCCCACTATCCACTCAAGCCAGAGCAAAGGATTGTCATTCTGGGGGAAATGAAGGAAATGAAAATGCTTAAAATGAGGTAATTTCTGCTTTTGTGCAGCACTCAAATGAGAGCAGTGTAATATGGCACACTGAGCACTCTATCAGCCTGCAGAAGTCCTAGCCCAGACTCTGGGACCCCTTCTCTCATTCATCAGCTTGGAGCCATAGGAAGGTACTTTAACCTCTCTGGGCTTCTCTTACCTCACTTGAACTACCTACCTGCATGGAAAGATGTTCATTTGGTATTCTTTCTAGCATTATGAAATCTGAGTTAATAAATAACATCTTTTCTTGGAGACATGTCAACCATTTGCCAAATACGATCGAACAACACTTCCAGAAAGACAGCAGTAGCTACGTATAACCCTTATTCAAAGATGGGAGAGCAAGGGCTAAAAATGTGCTCAAATAAAACGCCCACACAGAGTTGACCTGGCTTCAGAAAATACTAGCAAGTTTTTTAAAGACGTGTAATATGCAAGTGTGAGGAGGGCCATTTTATTGAGCATGCATATTAATGCTAGCATATTTACTTTCTAGGGTGGATTAAGTGATACAAATTTTCTTAATTATGTGTGCTGCATAATATATAATACACATATGTAATATTTATTATACAGTCACCCCTAGAATAGACCAAGATAAAGAGGCTCATAAACTACACTGAAGCAGGGACCGTAAGTTTAATTCCCTCTTCGAACCAGTTTAAGCTACTGTTTGGGTGCTGTGGTTTTTAAAATCACTTGTATTTAATTCAAAATTATGAAGTTTTCAGCAAAACGAAAAAATCAAATTGGGAAAGAGCGCATCATCTCAAGCAAAGTCATGTATCTCACTGGGCTTTCAGAATTGTCTTCCCTCCCCTCCCCTTAAAAAGAGACGATAAAGTTAAAGCTCTAGATTTAATGCTTAGCCAGTCCTCTAGAATTGTGGGTTTCCTCTCCTCCTGTCAAGCCTGCTGCAGGTAGTTAAAAGGAGTGATAGGGATCCTCTAAACCCACTCAAACCAAAGAATTAGTGACTCATAGGAAGATTTGCAGTTTCACTGGGTACAAGGCTACTTAATGAAAATAGCATTGCATTTATAGACAGTATTTCGGATCCCATGGTAAATCAGTAGATGAGGTTTTCAGGAAGGCAAGTACGTACCACGACATCACTACACCCAGGAGTGGGCTGTTCTGCCTGGGGAAGGTGGGCTGGGGAGGTGGGTAGGGTCTCCATGGTGAGCTGTTGATCACGACAGCACTGTCTATGCTCTCAGCTGGTCACAAAACCTGGTCACACACTTTGAGCAGCCCCTTAAGAAGGGTAGGGCATTCTAATCACTATGTTATTCAATAGGGAAAGACATTCCGGGAGGCAAAGTGAATCATCCAGTCTCTCAGGGCTGGGACTGAACCCAAGTTATTAAACAAACAGTTCTACCAGCCTACCACATAAACCAACCCATCTTAACATTTGCAGTATCTGTCCCCAGGGACCAGGCATTTCTGAGGGTCCACTTCAACTCAACAGATTGTCTTATTCTGTTTTATATTGCTACAACAGAATACTACAGACTGGATGATTTTTAAAGGAAAGAGATTTATTACCATCAGTCTAGAGGAGCCCTCCCTGCCTGCCTCCTTCTCTTCTTGTCTGCCGCACTTAATCTTCAACTTTCTCCTGCACTCTCATCTCTCCCCTCCCAGCTCTGTCCTGAGAAAGAAAGAACCCAGGGAGAGTGGGGAAAGGGGGGAAAAATGGCGTAGTCAGAAGAGTGGGTAGAGGCAAGCAGACAGGCAGGGGGCTACGGAAGGCTGGAGTGTGCACAGCTGTTCCAAAGCTCACAGCTTTCTTTCCTTTGGGGTCTTCTCAGTTTCCTTGCCTTTTCATAACTGGTGTCTCTTCCTGAATGTGATTAAACAGTCCTCCCCAATTCCACCTTGAAGTACTACATTAGCCGCAAAGGCATAGACAAAGTACATTACACAATGCCCTCATGGAAACCGTGGTGCTCCCCTGACTTCTCATTTGGTTGACTTCTCCCATGAAGTACTCACACTGGACATCTTCCTGTGCAGTAAAAGCACTTACTCGACTCTTCTCTGGTTCCTTGTAACATAGCTATGGAAAGAGACTGAAGACACCAGTATTTATTGAGTGTTATGCTTTCTTCTAGGGATTTCATATATGTGGACTCATTTAAATCTCATCACAATCCTACAACAAGGTATTATTATTCTTATTTTATAAGTGATAAAGTCAAGATTCAGGGAACTTAAGCATCTCAACAGAAGTCACACCGCTACAGGAAGCCGAATCAGAAGGGTCTGACTTCAGGCTCTCCACATCATGCTAACCCTCCTGCTGCTTCTCTCCACCTAGTTAGGAGCTCTCTAACAGGCCAGAGGATTAGCTGAGAGAGGCATTGTCATTTTGCACTGGTGCTGTGATTGTCGACCCCAGGACTCACCACCCTATCTGGCTCATTGCATTTTCATTAGATGAAGAAATATTTCCACTTCGATGATTGGGATAAGAATAGTTCATGGCAATGTTGAGAGGACACATAGGTGTGAAATCACCTTAAACTTTAACAAGAAAAATAACATGATCATTTAAGTCTTAACAGGTGATGTTCTAAGACCTGTCATAATCACATAATTCTCATAAGAATCCTATAAGGTGGGACTCTCTATTTGCATTGCACAAATGAGAGATAAAGTCACTTTCTGAAGGTCGTACGGTGAATAAATATGGAGCCAAGATTTAGACTCAAGCAGTCTGACTCTCTGGTCCTTGTGTCCACCCTATATTCCACTTACACACTAACTGAAATGGCCAATCTGTGTCATTTAGAGCCAACACAGCAGCACATGAGGCCCAACAGAGGCCAATGTAAGAAACGCCCCATCTGTTGAACTCTCACATGTTTATGGAGTATCATACTATGTCTCTTAGCAATACCTTTGGATACATATGTAACTCCAAAGTTGACTGGAGCCGGCCTCCCTGCCCTCTGAGGTCCAGAGAGGATGAGTTTGAATCTCTAGTTCTATACCCTATGGAGTCTAAAATTCTTGTGAAGTTTTCCCAAACCCCCAGGTGCTCATGGCCACCTCTGACTTCAGATTCATGAACTGTCTCATTTGCTCCATTTTCCTGTATGTTTTATAATAAGTTGCCCCAAAAGTGAAATTCAGCCCCTTCCTTAAGTTCCACCCAAAAGGCTACATATTACAAGGTAATTTGTGTGTTCACTATAAGATTTGGGTAGGAGAGGTTCAATAAATACAGAGAAAGAATTTACATGGAGGAATATAAACAACCCCAAGGTGATCATTAGGCGTGCTGGCTCCTCATGGTTATGCCGGCTCCTGCAGTTACAACCACCCTCTAGTAAGGAACTATCAAAGCTGGCTTCACTGGTCCCATCTTCTCCTTCTCTTCTTTCCAGAAATGTCCTCTCATTGTTTTTGTGCATAAATATGGACATCCATGATCTTCATACGAAGGTATTTTTCCAAATAAAGACGGCTTCCTCCCAAGAGAAATGTATGCATCTGCTTTTATGTTTAACCCTTGCTACCTGTTTGTGCTTTATCTTTTTGATAAAATATGAACTCCTTAGAATAAGTACCATATCTTTCACTGCTGTATATTGCTCTCCAAGCCTAGAAGAATGTCCAGTAGATAGTAAGTACTTAAGAGCTGTTTGATGATTGACCATAAATCAGACTGAGTCATACATTGACTCATAGCTAAGTTTGATTTTTAGGCTAATACTCCCTCCACTGAACACACTTCCTAAACAACACTGTCTTCACATAAGCTTATGTTCAACTACCCCTGTATTTCCTTAAAGGGCAATTCATAAATCAGAGCAGACTAAACCATGGGCCTCATTTCCCCATCGAAACTCCTCATATTCATCTTCCTGAGCAACCATAAAACATGATTTCAAAATGACCTAGTAATTATGTTTTAGGGACACTGAAAAAAGTTTAAGTAAAAATGTCTTGATTACGCAGACCCAAAATTCTTTCATGGAGCCACACTCTTATTAATCACTTCAGGTGCGTCAAAGTAAACATAATCAGTCAAAGCTTTACAGGAAGAGAGTCAAAGAAAATTCTTGGTCCACAATGATTTCTCTCCCTCCCTTCCTCCTTCCCATCATCCTCCTTCTCTCCCTTCCCAATTCTTTTACCAACTTTTACCCAAGAAAGAGTATAAGCAGTGATGGCATTGATGAGATCCTGAAGCAATTTTTCCGTATTGAGTTTACTATCATGGGGATCACTTCAAGAGAACCAGACTGTATTTTGGGTGACACACAGTTGTATTACGTGCCTAAGACATATTTGAATATCTTCTCGTAACAGACAATGAATCAGGCAATATCTTCAACTGGTTTTCATTCTCCTTTGTTCAATGTTTAAAATAAAACATAGGTCAAAATCTAACAGTAGATATCGGTAGTTGTGAAAGTTTAAATTTTGTTCCATGTAACAATGCAGAAAATCACAACTAATAAGTCTAGTCTGTAACCTATTATGTTTAAGGTCAGTATATGTATAATGCTTCTCTCCAGTGTTTATCTATATGTGAAGCAGCAAAATGAAGAAACATTTTGCTCCATGATGAAAATACCCTGAAAGGGACTTAGAGAAACCTTTCCTTGCTATGTTGAAACAACACAAGAAGAGGAGGAAAGAAGAGGAAGGTACTACCTTTAGGAATTCCTTTGGTTTCTGGGTTTCTAATTTACCTTTTTCTGATTAGTACAGCTCTCCCAGTTCTTCCCAGGTAAAACTTTCTGAAGTATTTTTCCTACAAACAGCTCTGTCCCTATTGCCAGTGTCTCTGAGAGGCAGAAGAAATGATCTCAGTATTAACCCACTAGGAGCTCACTTTTACAACAAAGGCAGCAATGACGAAAATGGCATTCCAACCGCGGTTCAGAGGCTTGATTTGCATAAGTCTGCTTTAGAAACTTTTCATGGGATTATGAAAAACCAAACTCGAAATCCATCGTTTCTGTTTCTGAGCTCCATTTTTAAAATAATCACAAATATCCAGTTATCCAAACTATACACTAAAGTTAATACTGGTTCTCTTCTCTTCAGCTACCAAAACAGACTTCAGACTCAGAGCCTTCTTTCTATTCGCATTTCCATTTGGAAGTAGGTTTGGTTCTTTATCCTGGACTCAAGCAACATGCCCACCTCAGCCTCCCGAAGTGTTGGGATTACAGGCATGAACCAACACACCTACCCCTCTGTTCCTCTTTGAGGCTGGCTTCCACAACCCCTGACCCTCCTAACCTCCCCCTTTTCCCTCCCTGATGTTGCTCTGAGCCTACTCTATGTTTTTTCATAGAATATTGTTTAAACTTTACAGCAATAATCAGTGCAAGTTTAATATGTCTAAATCTACTTGAGTAGCCCCTTATCTGGTCTTCTTGTGGCTACCCCTTCCTCATACTCTTCCTCCATCACTGTCAGAGCGATCTTGGCAAAAGAAGGGCTGGTCAAGTGACCCCTCTATTTATGTCATTCTCTTGTTTGCCCAATAAATCCTGGATTGCTTAATATGACTTTTATGGTCCTCTTCATAAGCTGGCTCTAAACGTCTCTTTCCATCCTCACGCTGCACCACAGCTCCACCCCACCTTGCCCGAGCTCCCACCATCACCAGTGATAGTATAATGGCTTCCAGCTATTGAGCCTTTACTCTGTGTTCAGCACAGTGCTGTGTTCTATACAGACAACCTTTCACTTCATCCTCACAACAGCACTTAGGGCTGATATGATTATTACTGTAGTCTTCCAGATCACTTACAGAGGTTCAGAACTTGTCCTAGGTGGCCTACCAGTCTCTATCCTCTGGCTACATTGCCCTTTACTTTCCCATCCTATATAAAAATCTAGCCTTTCATTGAACACGTGGTGAAATAAGCCCTTTTTTTTTTTTTGATACATGGTCTCACTGTGTCACCCAAACTGGAGTGCAGTGGCCCCATCATAGCTCACTGCAGCCTTGACGTCCTGGACTCAAGTGGTCCTCCCGCCTCCACTCTCCATGTAACTGGTACTAAAGACATGTGACATTGCGCTGCCTGCTAAGTTTTGTATTTTTTGTAGAGAGAGGGTTTTACCATGTTGCCCAGGTTGATCTCAAACTCCTGGACTCAAGCAATCCACCCACTTCGGCCTCCCAAAGTGTTGGGATTACAGGCGCGAACCACCATGCCTAGCCTCCACTCCTCTTTGAGGCTGGCTTCCACAACCCCTGATCCTCCTAACCTCCCCTTTTCCCTACCTGATGTTACTCTGAGCCTACTCTATTTTTTTTTCACAGAGCATTGCTTAAACTTGATAACAGCAATAATCACTGCAAGTTTAATGTGTCTGTCACCTACTCCAAACCATGAACTATCCTTTATGTCTTATGTATTTATGACTTCTTTTATCCTTTATCTCTGTCATGGCCTGGACCATAGTAGGTACTAAATAATTTATCATAGCATTAAGTGCTAGGCTCTGAGTGCTGGTGGACTCCCAGATGTTGAGGTTGAAAGGGGGCCTATGCAGGATAGGGCACACTGACAAGGGCGTGGTGGCAAGAATAGGCAGAGCTCTTGGCTAAGACCATTATACCCACCTCATCATTCAGAATTAGAGTTGAAGTTAATTCTTAGCCTACTTGATATTGTCTGCATCAACAGGGCTTCCCCTGGGACCCAGAATGAGGTTAAGCCTGGGATTGGAACCTACGTAGACTTGCTAGCTTTCAAATGATTTTTTTTTCATTAAAGCATACAGATAAGATATACTATGAATTTCACTCACGTAAGAGCTGCCTCCTCTTCTTCCTGAGAAGTAATGAAATAATTAAATAGAACTGACCCCTGACCTGAAATTCCCTGCCCCACATCTCCCCACTCTGATGCATGGCTGTTTCTCATTCTCTTCTGCTGTCCTGCCACTGTGCTGAAGTTCACGCAACAGTGCTCATCTCTAGGCCATTTTCAATTAATTTCCTGAGTAAAATTTCATGAGACACTATCAAACCTTTTGCTGAAATCAAGATATATTACATCTACTCTATTCCCTTAGTCTACTAATCAAAAAAGCAATCAACTTTGTCTGGCATGATTTGTTCTTTTAAAACCCATAATGCTTATTGCTCATAATTCCATTATCCTAGATAGTATTTTTTTCCTCTTAATATTTGTTCCACTATATTAGCAGGGATTGAATTACTAGATGGTCGTTTCTAGGATCCCTTTTTTTTTTCTCCCTACTGCTTTGAAAATTTGATACCTAATTTGAAACTATCAACAAAATGGTATTTTCTTACTCTGTTGAATCATAGAAGAATAAAAGGTGCTTCCAGGAGTCACTTGAGCAATGCCCCTGTATCTCCTCAAGGCTCTCATCTCCTTTTCAGACCATTCTAGACCAGTACCCATTACTCAGTGTCTTCCAGATAGATGATTCTGAGACCTCTTTTGATAATTGAATCAATGATTCATGCATGACCTTATGCTCCAGAAGAACGTCCTAATTTCTCATCCAAGACTATTCTGAAAGAGGATGCTGTGCTGAAGACACATATCTGAGCTCCAATCTTGAGCATGCCATTAACTAGCCATGTGACTTTAAGCAAGTAACTTTATTCTTTTTTTTAAAAAAATTTAAGGTAAAATATACATATAAAATGTACTATTTTAAGTATACAGTTAAGTGGTAATAACTATATATAAAAATATAAATATATATATATAATATGTATACATATTCTTTCCCTTCACCTGCCCTTCTCCTACCTTTTCCAGTCTCTGGTAACTACCAATCTACTCTCTATCTTCATAAGATTTACTTTTTAAGCTCTCACATATAAATGAGAACATGCAATCTTTGTCTTTCTGTGCCTGGCTTATTTCACTCAATGTAATGGTCTTCATTTCCATCCGTGTTGCTGCAAATGGCAGGATTTAATTCTTTCTTATGGCTGAATAGTATTCCATAGCATATAAATAACATATTTTCTTTATTTATCCATTGATGGGCGCTTAGGTTGATTCTACATTTTGACTATTGTGAGTAGTGTTGTAATAAACATGGGAGTGCAGATGTCTTTTAGATACATTCATTTCCTTTCTTTTGGATATACACTCAGTAGTTGAATTGCTGGATCATATAGTAGTTGTATTTTTAGTTTTTTGAGGAAATTTCATACTGTTCTCCATAGTGGCTATACTAATTTGAATTTTGGTGACCTTTATTTCTTTCTCTGAATAAATTACTCTGGCCAGAACCTCTAATGTTATGTTAAATAAAACTGGTGAAAGTGGGCATCATTACCTTGTTCAATTCCCTAGGGGAAAGGCTTTTAATTTTTCCCTATTCAGTACAATGTTAGCTGTGGGTTTCTCATGTATGGCATTTATTATTTTGATGTATGTTCCTTCTATCTCCAGCTTGATGAGGATTTTTGTCATAAAGGAATATTAAATTTTATCAAATCCTTTTTTGGTGGAGTCTTCAGGTTTTTCTAGGTATAAGATAATGTTATTGATTTGTGTATGTTGAACCATCCTTGTATCCCTGGGATAAATCCCATTTGGTCATGGTGAATAATCTTTTTAATGTGTTGTTGAATTAGAGTTGCTTATATTTTGTTGAGGATTTTTACATCTACGTTCATCAGGGACATTTGCCTGTAGTTCTCTATTTTCGTGTCCTTGTCTGGTTTTGCTACAGGTAATGCTTGCCTCCTAGAATAAATGTGGAAGTATTCCCTCCTCTTCAATTTTTTTGAACAGTTTGAGTAAAATTGGTATTAATTCTTCTCTAAATTTTGTTATACCACAGCAGGGAAACCATTAGGTCCTGGGCTTTTCTTTGATAGGAGAGTTTTTGTTATGGCTTCAATCTCATTACTCATTATTGATTTGTTGAAGTTTTTTATTTCTGCATGTTTCCATCTTGGCGGATTGTATACATCCAAGAATGTATCTATTTATTTCAGATTATCCAATTTGCCAGCATATAGGTGTTCATAATAGTCTCTAATAATTCTTTGTATTTCTGAGGTCTCAGTTGTCAGGTCTCTCTTTCCATTTCTGATTTTATTATTTGAGTTTTCTCTCTTTTTTTCTTAGTCTAGCTGAATTTCAATTTTGTTTATCTTTTCAAAAAAACAACTTTTTTTTCCTGATCTGTACTTTTTTAGTCTCAGTTTCATTTATTTCTGCTCTAGTGTTTATTATTTCTTTCCAATTTGGGGTTTGGTTTATTCTTGCTTTTCCTTGGGGTTCATTAGGCTACTTGAAGTCTTTTTACTTTTAAAACATAGGTGTTTATTGCTATAAACTCCCTGTTAGCACTGCTGTTGTCATATCTCATAGATTTTGGTATATTATATTTCCATTTTAATGTGCTTCAAAAAATTTTAAAATGTTCTTATTTTCTTCATTGATCCATTGGTTGTTCAGGAGCATGTTCTTTAATTTCTGTGTCTGCGTATTTTCCAAGGTTACTCTTATTATTAATTTAGTTTTATTCCATTGCGGGCAGCAAAGATACTTGATATGATTTCTAATTCTTTGAACTTGTTCAGACTTGTTTTGTAGTCTAACATACTCTGGAGAATATTCCATGTGCTGATTAAAATAATGTTTATTCTGTGCATATATTAGCCTGTTCTCACATTGCTAATAAAGACATACCTGTGACTGGGTAATTTATAAAGAAAAAGAGGTTCGATGGACTCACAGTTTCACATGACTGGGGAGACCTCACAATCATGGTGGAAGGTGAAGGAGCAACAAAGGCACATCTTACTTGGTGGCAAGGAAGAGAGAGAGCATGTACAGGGGAAGTCCCCTTTACACTATGTGAGACTTATTCACTATCACGAGAACAGCACAGCAAAGATCTGCCCCCATGATTCAATTACCTCCCACTGGGTCCTTCCCATGACATATCGGAATTATGGGAGCTACAATTTAAGGTGAGATTTGGGTAGGGACACAGCCAAACCATATCAGCACAGTTGGGTGAAATGTTCTGTAAATATCAGTTAGGCCTATTACATCCAGTGTGTAGGTTAATGCTGTTACTTCTTTGTTGATTTCCTGTCTGAATGATCTGTCCATTACTAAAAGTGGAGTGTTAAAGTCTCTTACTATTATTGGATTGTAGTCTACCTCTCCCTTTAGATCTATCAGTGTTTGCTTTATATACTTGGGAACTCTGGTATTAGGTGCATAGATATTTATAATTGCTATATCCTTTTGCTGAATCTGACCCCTTTATCATTGTTTAATAACTTATTTGTCTCTTTTTTAACAATCTTAGATTTGTAGTCTATTTTACCTGATATAAGTTTAGCTACTCCTGTCCTTTTTTGGATTCCAGTTGCATGGAATATCTTTTTTTCACTCCTTCACTTTCAGTCTGTGTGTATCTTTTGTAGGTGAAATGGGTTTCTTGAAGGCAGCATATAGTTGAATTTTGTTTCTTTATCCATTCAGACACTCCATGTCTTTTAATTAAAGAATTGAGACCCTTTGCATTTAGTGTTATTGATAACAAGAACTTGGTACTGCCATTTTATTTTCTGCTTTCTGGCTATTTTAAGATCCTTCCTTTGTCACCATTTCCCTTTGTGGTTATGTGATTTTCTCTGGTAGAGTGTTTTAATTTGTTGCTTTTTATTTTTAGTGATTCTACCACAGGTTTTTATATCATGATTACCATGAGGCTTATGAAAACATCATATAGATAATAATAAGTTATTTTAAAGGAATAACTTATCTTAGATCACAAATAGAAGAATAAAAACAAAGGCAAAAAAAAAACTTCAAAAAATTCTATACTTTATATCCCCCACATGTTGACTTTTAGTTGTCTCAATTTACAACTTTTTATATTACCTATCTCTTCCACGGATCAGGGAGTAGGGGATGGTTTGGGGATGAAACTGTTCATGACAGATTCATCTTTTGGGCTTCATATTAGAGTTATAAGTGAATTACATGCCATAATTACAAGAATAGAGTATTATGGGTTTGTGTACTTAATTTTACCAGTGGGGGTTTTTTACATTGAAAAGCTTTTCTTTTGGATGTTAGTGGTTTTTGGTTTTTTTTCTCTTTCAGATTGAAGAACTACCTTTAGCATTTCTTTTAAGAAGGGTCTGGTGGTCATGAAGTTTCTCAGCTTTTATTTGTCTGGGAAGGACTAGCTTTCCTTCATAGTTGAAGAAGTACTCTTGGATGGCAGACTTTTTTTTCCTTTGAGCACTTTGAAAGTTTCACTCCACTCCCTCCTGGCCTACTTAGAAGTCTGTTGAGAAGTCTGTTAAAAGATGAATTGGAGTTCCTTTATATGTTATTTCACTTTTGTTTTTCTTGATGCCTGTAGCATCCTCTCTGTTTCTGAACTTTGAGAGTTGGTTATTATATGCCATAGTGTGGTCTTATTTGGGTTGATTCTGGTGTTCTCAGAGTTTCTTGGACTTGTATATATCTCAAGTTTGAGGAAGTTTTCTGCTATTAGTTTTTTGAATAAACTTTATACCCCTTTCTCTTCCTTGGCTCCTTCTTGAACACCAATAATTCTTAGATTTGGTCTTTTGAGGTAATATTCTACATTTTGTAGGCAATCTTCATTCCTTTTTGTTTTTTTCCTCCTCTGACTGTGTATTTTCATATAGCCAGTCTTTGAGCCCACTGATTTTTCCTCTGCTTGGCCCATTTTTCTGTTGAGAGCCTCTAATGAGTTCTTCACTTCATGACATGTTTTCTCAGTTCTAAGGTTTCTGTTTCATTATTTCAATCTTTTTGTTAAATTTCTCTGATAAACTTTTGACTTGCTTTTCTGTGTTACCTTGGAGATCACTAAGTTTTCTTTAAACTGCTATTTTTAATTCTTGGTCAAAGAGCACACAAATAGCCACTTTGTTAGGGTTAGTCACTGGATTGTTGCTTTATCCTTTGGGAGGTCATGGTTCTATTAGCTGTTGTTTCTTGTTGGTATATGTTTATATCTTTGCATCAAAGGATTAGTTATTTATTTTAGTTTTCTCTCTCTGGCTTGTTTTTTTATTGGATATATTTGCTTAGCAAAGTTTTACCTCTAGGTTGCTGTCTCCTTTTTGGTTCTAGGTAGCACCTGAAGTCCAGGTTCACCTCTGCTCCAGAAAATGGTCAAAGTGCTGCCTGTTCCAAATAGGGGAGGTCCCAAAGGGATTACCCAGTAGTGTGGGAAAACTGGCTAGAGGTTTGTGCCCAAGGAATCTGTGAAATGGCCTCCTAAGCATGATGCTGCTGAACAGCCACACTGATTTGGAATCTCCTTTGGCTGAGTTACAGAGCAGTTTCCATGGCTGGAGATGGCAGTCCTGCCTTCCACCTTTGCCTATGCCCATCCTCAGGGATATTTTTCCCTTTAGGCAATTGAAATGCTTCCTGTGCATTAAGGGAAGGACAGATCTCCTGCAAGGGAGCCCCTAAGAAGGTGGTAAACATGGTTGATCACCTCAATTTCACTTTTTCCAGTGGAGAAACTGTGAATGAGAGATTTTCCATTAACTTGTTGCCATGAAGATTGTGGGGTAGGGTGTCACAGATGTGAAAGTCTGATTTTCCTACCATTTGCTTGGAATATTTTCACTTCTCTGTGGTCCTGGGATGTATCTGATCCTCATGTTTGAATTTTGGGTGTTGCTAGTGAAAATCTCAGTGCTTTATTTTTTATTTTCTACAGGGTCAGGGGAGTAAAACCAGCTTGCTTCTATACCACCGTTTTAAAACTGGAAGTCTCCTTTTCTTAATAGAAGGCAAATCAGCATTTTTAGATAAAGATATTTTAAAATGTCATTTTTCTTAGTTTTTACTTACAAAAATAGTATGTAAAAAACTCAGATATAAAAGTATATTCTCCTCCTAGTTTCCCAACCAAAACTCTACTCTCCAAAAATAACTGGCAATAATAGTTTAGTATATATGCTTCCAGGACATTTTCTATACCTAAAGTACATACACAAACCAAAATGAGGCTATAATATGCATACTGTTTAACAACCTACATTTTCACTTGAATATATACATATATGTATCTCAATATTTTCCATGTTAGCTCTCAATATATAGTATTTATTGACCATATATAATATTTATTTTAAAAATTTAAATAAAGTTTTAAATAAATATTAAATTTGTAATATTTAATAGCATATATAATATTTATTTAAAAATTTAAAAATATGCATTGCTTTTATAATTAAATTTGTTATGGATCAATCCTAGTTAATTTGGCCAGTTCCCTGTTGACGGACATTTAAAGCAGATTCCAATTTTTTCTCTATTCCACATAATTCTGACAATGAACTATGATAATATTTAAACAGTTACTGAAAATCAACTGAGGGAAAGAGTGACAACTGTGAGATCCTGAAAGTTTCCTCTTAATGGCAGCCTGCTAGTTCTCCTTGAAGAGGTCCTTCACCTCCTTTGTTAGTTGTATTCGTAGGTATTTTATTCTCTTTGTGGAAATTGTGAATGGGAGCTCACTCATGATTTGGCTCTCTGTTTGTCTGTTATTGGCATATAGGAATGCTTGTGATTTTTGTCTGCCGATTTTGTATCGAGACTTTACTCAAGTTGTTTATCATTGTAAGGAAATTTTGGGCTGAGACAATGGGGTCTTCTAAATATACAATCATGTCATCTGCAAACAGAGACAATTTGACTTCCTCTTATCCTAATTGAATACCCTTTATTTCTTTTTCTTGTCTGATTGCTCTGGCTAGAACTTCCAATACTATGTTGAATAGGAATGATGAGAGAGGGTACCCTTGTCTGGTGCCAGTTTTCAAAGGGAATGCTTCTAGTTTTTGCCCATTCACTATGATATTGGCTGTGGGTTTGTCATAAATACCTTTTACAATTTTGAGATACGTTCCATCAATATCTAGTTCATTGAGAGTTTTTAGCATAAAGAGCTGTTGAATTTTGTCAAAGGCCTTCTCTGCATCTATTGAGATGATCATGTGGTTTTTGTCTTTGGTTCTGTTTATGTGATGGATTATGTTTATAGATTTGCATATGTTGAACTAGCCTTGCATCCCTGGGATGAAGCCTACTTGATCGTGATGGATAAGCTTTTTGATGTGCTGTTGCATTTGGTTTGCCAGTATTTTATTGAAGATTTTTGCATCTATGTTCATCATGGATATTGGCCTGAAGTTTTCTTTCTTAGTTGTGTCTCTGCCAGGTTTTGGTATCAGGATGATGTTGGTCTCATAAAATACATTAAGGAGGATTCCCTCTTTTTGTATTGTTTGGAATAGTTTCAGAAGGAATGGTACCAGCTCCTCTTTGTATGTCTGGTAGAATTCGGCTGTGAACCTATCTGGACCTGGACTTTTTTTGGTTGGTAGGCTATTCATTGCTGCCTCAACTTCAGCCCTTATTAGTCTATTCAGGGATTCAACTTCTTTCTGGTTTAGTCTTGGGAGGGTCTAAGTGTCCAGGAATTTATCCATTTCTTCAAGATTTACTGGTTTATGTGCATAGAGTTGTTTGTAGTAATCTCTGGTGGTAGTTTGTATTTCTGTGGAATTGGTGGTGATATCCCCTTTAATCATTGCTCAAGGAAATAAGAGAGGACAAAAAAGATGGAAAAATATCCATGCTCATGGTTAGGAAGAATCAATATCATTAAAATGGCCATATTGCCCAAAGTAATGTATAGATTCAATGCTATCCCCATCAAGCAACTATAGACCTTCTTTACAGAACTGGAAAAAACCACCTAAACTTCATACGGAACCAAAACAAAAGCTCAACATAGCCAAGACAATCCGAAGCAAAAAGAACAAAGCCGGAGGCATCCCATGCTACCTGACTTCAACCTATACTGCAAGGCTACAGTATCAAAACAGTGGTACTGGTACCGAATCAGAGATTTGGACCAATGGAACAGAACAGAGGCCTCAGAAGTAATGCCACACATCTACAACCATCTAATCTTCAGCAAACCTGTCAAAAACAAGCAGTGGGGAAAGGATTCCCTGTTTAATAAATGGTGTTGGCAAAACTGGCTAGCCATGTGCAGAAAGCTGAAATGGGACCCCTTCCTTACACCTTACACTAAAATTAACTCCAGATGGATTAAAGATTTAAACATAAGACCTAACACCATCAAAACCCTAGAAGAAAACCTAGGCAAGACCATTCAGGACATAGGCATAGGCAAGGACTTCATGACTAAAACTCCAAAAGCAATGGCAAAAAGCCAAAATAGACAGATGGGAGCTTCTACACAGCAAAAAAAAACAAAAAAACAAAAAAACAAAAAAAACCCCCACAATCATTAGAGTGAACCACTAACCAACAGAATGGGAAAAATTTTCTCAAGCTACTCATCTGACAAAGGGCTAACATCTAGAATCCACAACGAACTAAAGTAGATTTACAAGAAAAAAAAAAACAAACAACCCATCAAAAAATGGGCAAAGGATACAAACAGACACTTTTCAAAAGAAGACATTTATGCGGCCAAAAAACATATGAAAAAATGCTCATCATCACCGGTCATTAGAGAAATCCAAATCAAAACCGCATTGAGATACCATGTCACACCAGTTAAATGGCAATCATTAAAAAAATCAGGAGACAACAGGTACTGGAGAGGATGTGGAGAAATAGGAATACTTTTATACTGTTGGTGGGAGTGTAAATTAGTTCAACCATTGTGGGAGACAGTGTGGTGATTCCTCAAGGACCTAGAAATAGAAATACCATTTGACCCAGCAATCCCATTACTGGGTATATACCCAAAAGATTATAAACCATTCTACTATAAAGACACATGCACATGTATGTTTACTGCAGCACTGTTCACAATAGCAAAGACTTGGAACCAACCCAAATGTCCACCAATGATAGACTGGATAAAGAAAATGTGGCACATATACACCATGGAATACTATGCAGCCATAAAAATGATGAGTTCGTGTCTATTGCAGGGACATGGATGAATCTGGAAACCATCATTCTCAGCAAACTGACACAAGAACAGAAAACCAAACACTGCATGTTCTCACTCATAGGTGGATGTTGAACAATGAGAACACATAGACACAGGGAGAGGAACATCACGCATTGGGGTCTTTTAGGGGGTGGGAAGGTTTGGGAGGGATAGCAAGGGGTTGGGAGGTTGGGGAGGGATAACATTGGAAGAAATGCCTGATGTAGGTGACAGGAAGATGAGGCAGTAAGCCACCATGGCATGTGCATACCTATGCAACAATCCTGCAAGTTCTGCACATGTACCCCAGAACTTAAAGTATAATAACCATTAAAAAAGGCAGCCTGCTTCTCCCTTTTCCTTTGACCTTAACCTTCCCTACTAGCAAAATCTGATGGGACAGAGACCAGGAAGAAGTCCTAGCCCTCATTACCTTGAAGGATGGGATGGCTAGGGGAATGTCTTTCCTTCATCCAGTGTGAAAATCACCTGTGAAATTGTTTTTCTTTGATACTGAAAGTTACAGTTGGATCCATGCTGCTGCTTACTCTGCATGTCTTTGGACAATTATTTACTTTCTTTGCAGCTCAGTTTGTTTATTTACAAAATAATAAGTATACCTTTCTCAGTATACCTATTGTTACTGTTTATTGATTATTTCCTTTATAGCAAACATTGTGCCAATGTGAGCTTTAATGCATTATCTTGTTTAATTCTCACTAAATCCCCTTGAGGTAAGTTTTATAAATCTTATTTCTTAAAAAAAATTTTGTAGAGGTGGGGTCCCTCTGTATTGACCAGACTGGTCTTGAACTCCTGACATGAAGCAATCCTCCTGAATTGGCCTCCCAAAGGGTTGGGATTACAGGTGTGAGCCATGGCACCTGGCCTGAATCTTATTTTTTAATTCAGCTTTCAGTCTTATTATCGATTTGTAAGAGTTGTTTATATATTATAGATACAATTTCTTTATGCAATGTATGATTCACAATTTTTCTACCAGTCTTGTGGCCTGACTTTTCATTTTCTTAATGGTGTATTTTAGAACATAAAAGTTTTGAATTCTGATGAAGCACAATTTATCAATGTGTTTTATTGACTGTGATTTTAATGCCATACCTAAAAATGTTTTTCCCTACCCAAACTCACAAAGATGTTCTGCCATTTTCATTTTTTTGGGTAGAAACTGTATAGTTTTGGCTCTTACATTTTGAGTTAATTTTTATGTACAGTATGAGGTCAGAGTCTAAGTTCATTTTTTGTATATATGAATATCCAATTATTACAGCACAATTTCCTGAAAAAGACTATCTTTTACCTCACTGAATTGTCCAGTCATCTTTGTCAAAAATCAGTTGATTATAAATTAAAAATTTATTTCTGGACTCTCATTTCTGTTCCATTGATACATAAGCCTCTCCTTTCTTTAATATCACATGGTCTTCATTACTTTGGCTTTACAGTAAGTTTTGAAATCAGGTAGTTTAAGTTCTCCAGATTTGTCCTTTGAAAAACTATTGTGTCTACTCCAGGTCTTTTGCACATAAATTTTAGGTTACAAAATAAAAAAAAGCCTCCTGGGATTTTGATAGCAATTACATTAAGCTTACTGACCAATTTGAGGAGAAATGCCACCTTGAAACTATTGATATTTTCAATTCCAAAAATGTAATGTCTCTCTTTTTATTTATATTATCTTTAATTTCAGCAATCTGCAATTTTTAGTGTACACAGCTTACACTTGCTTTGTTAGATTTTTTTCTAAGTATTTTCTTCTTCTTGATGATCTTGTCAGTGGAATTGCTTTCTTAATTCCATTTTGGAAATTGTTGTTAGAACACCAAAATACAGCTAATTTTTTAATATTGATTTTGTATCTGACCTTGGTAAATCCATCTCCTCCCTCCCTCCCTCCCTCCCTCCCTCCTTCCCTCCCTCCTTCCCTCCTTCCCTTCTTCCTTCCTTCCTTCCTTTGTGTTGCCTAGGTTCAATGAATACAAGTAATGAAAGCAAATATTTTCCCCTTATTCCTAATCTTGGAGAAAAGCTTTTAGTCTTTCAACATTAAGGATGTTGTTTGTTAGGTGTAGGTTTTTCATAGATGCTCTTTATCAGGTTAAGGAAATTCCCTTCTATTCCCAGTACCTAGAGAAATTTGATCATGAGTGGATATTAGATTTTATCAACTGGCTTCTCTGTTTTTATTGAGATAATCATATGGCTTAGGTACTTTACCCTATTAACATGATTGCTTACATCATTGATTTTGGGATATTAAACCAATCTTGCAACCCTAAACAAATTCCACTTGGTTATAATGTATCATCCTTTTCATACGTTGCTAAATTTGGTTAGTAATATTTTGTTAAAGATTTTTGTACCCATCTTTTTTGAGGGATATCAATCAAGGGTTTTCTTTCCCTGTCACACCTATTTTTCCAGATTTAAGATCAGGAGAATAGTGAGTGGACTCATAGAATGAGTAGGGAAATATTCTTTCCTTTATTTCTAAAACAGTATGTCAAGAATTGGCACAATTTATTCTTCAAGTATTTGGTAGACTTCCCCAGTGAAGGCAACTGGGTCTGGACTTTTCTTTTGTTGTTTATTTTGGAGTTATTTTCCTAGTGATTGCTCTAGAAATTACAACATGCATCTTAGTTTATCACAGTCTACTTAATACTAACCTAATTTTACTAAAATACAGAAATTTTGCTCCAATATAATTCTATTCTATTCTCCATGTTTTGTGTTGTTATTGTCCTATATACATCTCTATATGTTATCAACCCAACAATATAGCGTTATAATTGTGGATTTACATAATTTTATGTCTTTTAAAGATGTTAAAAGAAGAATTTAAAAAAGGTGGTTTAAGCCTTTTTTATTAACCCATACATTTATCATTTCTGGTATTCTTCATTTCTCCCCTGGTATTGTTCATTTCAGCCTGAAAGACTTCCTTTAGTATTCATTGTAAAGCAGATCTGCTGGCAACAAATTCTCTGTCTTTGTTTTTCTGGGACTTATTTGTTTTGTCTTTATTTTTAAAGGTTAGTTTTGCTGGACATCAAAATCTTGTTGACATTTTTCTTATCTTTCAACATGTTGGAATTTGTATTTCATTGTCTTTTTGTCTTTAGTGTTTCAAATAAGAAGTCAGCCATTAATCATTTCAATATTCCCTGTACATGATAAGCTATTTTCTCTGCTACTTTAAGATCTTTGTGGCATTTAACAGTATGATGATATCTAGATGTAGATCTCTTTGTATTTATTCTAGTTGAGATTTTCTAAGGCACTTGGATGTGTAAATTGATTTTTTTCACCAAATTTGGTAAGTTTTAGGCCATTATTTCTTCAAAAAAATTTTGCCCCCCTTTTCTTTTCTCTCTTATAGGACTTCTATTAAACACATGTTATAACACTTGATGTTGTCCCAGAGGTCTCTTAGGATCTGAACATTTTTCTTCAAACATTTTTCTATCTGTTCTTTAGGTTGAAAAATTTATACTAGCTTGTCTTCACATTTTGAAATTTCTTCTGCCTTCTTAAATCTGCTGTTGAGCTAGTCTAGTGAATTCTTCATTATAGTTACTGTACTTTCCAACTCAAGATTTTCCATTTTGGTTTCTTTTTACAAGATTTTTATCTGTCCAGTTAAATTCTCAATTTTTTTTGGTTATTATTGCTCATTGTTGTCATGTTTTTCTTTACTTCTTTTTTTTGTTTTTAATTGAATATATTCACAATAGCTGCTTTTAAATTTTTGTTTTCTAAATCCAATATTTGAGGATATTCAGAGACAGTTTCTATTAACTTTGTTTTCTTATAAGTCATATTTTATTATTTCTTTATATACATCCTCATTTTTGTTAAAACTGGACATTTTAGATAATATAGCAATTCTGGATTTTGATATTTCCCCCTGAAGATGATCATAGGTTCTTTTTTTGTTGTTATAGTTGTTTTATTTTGCTATATTTGTTAGTTTTATTTGTTTAGTAACTTGGCTGGACTACATCTGTGAAGTCTTTCTTCCCTGCAGTGTGTGGAGACTGATGTCTCTGTTGATTCTTTTTCAGGTGCTTATTTTTATTTTTTAATAAAAAAGAGATGGAGTCATGCTATGTTGCCCAGACTGGAGTGCAGTGTCTATTCATGGGCATGATCCCACTACTGATCAGCAAAGGCTGATCAGTAGTGGGATCATGCCTATATATAGCATGGTCAAATCAGTTTTGACCTGCTTTGTTTACTACCTGACCATCATTCTTTAGGCAACCTGGTAGTTCCCCCGCTCCTAGGAGGTCACCATATTGATGCTAAACTTAGTGCAGACATTCACCAGCAAAGTACACTACAACTCAGGAACTCCTGGGTTCAAGCAATCTTTCTGCCTCAGTCCCTCGAGTAGCTGGGACTACAGGCATATGCCACCTACCCAGCTGTTTTGATTTTTAAGCCTGGATTTCTATGGTTAATTCCTATGTTTCTTAGTGATTGGCAAACGTTTTTATAGATGATGTGCTTAAGTCAGCTTGAGTCAGTAAGACTTCTGTCATCTATCAATAGATCTGTGTATAGATAAAATAATGTGGGTGGGGGTGGGTGTTTTGGTTTTTGTTTGTTTGTTTTTTGTCAGATCTTAAAAATCTGGAGGAGGAATGTACTTTAATATTCAGGCCATTAAGTTCTTGCATGTCTGCTCTGCACACATACACAGCCTTACGATTGGCTAAAAGGCTAAAAGGCTAGCGCTCAGACTCTGTCCCATCTCCACTGGGAATATATGCAGCCATGAATGGAACCTCAGGCTAGTAGAGTAGTTTTTTCTCTACCACAGCCCAAGCCCACTTCCCTCTGAGATTATTACTTTCCCCTGCATCTCTATTGGGCATGAACATTGCTCCCTTCCCCACTCAACCTCATCCTTATTTCACTTCATCTGGACATCTGATTTTATTCTGAAGGACACTGAGTTTTCATCTTGTTTTTGACCTCAGGAGCACAGAACCTAGTTGATCAAGCTGACTTAAAAAATATTATTCTATTTAATTATTTCCTCATTCTCACAGACTTCTGGAATTTGCCTCGCTTATCAATTTAGGCAACTAAGTTTGTTTTTCTAGCAAGCAATGTTTCTTAAATTCATCCTTATATAGATGCCACACAAAAGACCAACAGGTATCTGAATTTGTTTATATTAGTAGGGCAAGACCATTTATTCTGCATGCCAGCCAATCTTGCTGGTTCTGCCTATTCTGTTTTCAGAGTTGTTGATGGGAAGATTACTTTAGGCTTTTGAGGGCAAAGAGATCGAGGAGGGAAGGGGAACAGAGAACACTGGGATGGAAGAGAGATGGAAAAGTAACAGACAGCAAAAGTGAGAGAAATGAATGCAGCACTCATCTGAGGGCTGGGCAGTTATGGGTGCTCTCTAGAGAACTGCCTAGCCAAAAGCACTGAGACTCCTGTCTTCTCTCAAATCCTTATTTTGAAAGCATTAATTATTTTGATGACTCCACTGTTTTATATTCCCAATGCTCTGACCTATTTTATAGTTAAAGGCTCCTAATAGGATATAATCTGTGTACCGAGCTTGGAGATGGAAGAGAAAGTAGTGACTGCACTCAGTTCTCACACACTGCACTGCCTGGTTGCATACCACTATAGAATGGATTCCTTTTGGGTATCAATGTGTTGTCTTAATAAATGAAGAAAAATAGTTCTTAGGAGAGGAAGATTATTTAATCTACATAATGATACTTTAATAATACTTCATATTTGTTTAGGTGAAGTCATGTTGGTGATGGAGGGATTAAACAGGGCTATCCCAAGCTGTTGTTGCAGAAGTAAATTTAATGTCTGTCTACTTTAGTGCCATGGCAATATATAACCAAAGGACTATTCTCATGGTAGGCACCTTGCAATAATTCATAATTCTTAGCAAAATATTTCGAATACTTCTTTTATTGCCTCTAGGTGCAACAAATGCTGATCACAACAGAAAGAAGGTTGGCAAAATATGACACAAATACAGGTCAGGGTGCTCCAGAAAAAAGACACAGGGAGCCATTATGCTATGTATGCAACTAGTTTCATTAACAAGTAAATACAGCAACTCGTATATTTCCAAATAATAACAGCTTTCATAAGAATCAATTAGGAAAGAACTAATACCCAACACATGTGGCTGGGCATGGTGGGTCACGCTTGTAATCCCAGAACTTTGGGAGACTGAGGCAAGAGGATCACTTAAGGTCAGGAGTTCGAGATGAACCTGGTCAACATGGTAAAAGGCTGTCTCTACTAAAAATACAAAAATTAGCCAGGTGTGGTAGTGTGAACCTGTAGTCCCAGCTACTTGGGAAGCTGAGGCAGGAGAATCCCTTCAGCCCAGGTGGCAGAGGTTACAGTGAAGCAAGATGGTATCACTGCATTCCAGACTGGGCAACAGAGTGAGACTCTGTATCAAAAAAAAAAAAAAAAGGACTAAAGATCTGAAAGCAAGAAGTAGAAAAACTAAAAGTGGATCATAATGCATCAGATAAGAATAACCTGGCCACAACCTTTGCTACCCAGGTTAAAGGTCCTCACCAATCACTTTGTAGAAAGAGCTGGACAATGAGATCTGAAGCCCTGTCTATTCTCTCAAGCTTGCTGCACTTTCATTTGTAAATGTGCATGATTACTGCCTCAGGTGAGGGCTCCTCATTCTCAACAAATCCTTTGTCATATCCAAAATTCCTGAGTTTAACCCAGCCCTCACTCCCAGATATGACGTTACATGTGAATACTTGGGCCCAATAAGCCTGCTTGGTAGGGTCAAGATCCATAAATCAAGACAGAGCAGCACCACTTTCTTCCGGCTGCTATGGCTGGATGGCTGTTGTCAGGCAGGGCTGTGTGTTGCTCTGCTATGCCATTTTCCTGTTTACAGAATGGTCTCTTGTGTATTATTTCCATTGATTTTTATAACAAGTCAGGAAATGGAGCCACAGAGGTAAAACGACCCCCAGATCCCTCTTCAACTTACATTGAAGCAGTCTTTCTCTATCTCGAATGAGTAAAGATTATCTTTCCACTCTAAGTAGAATAATTCTGTAGTTATCCCCATTCAAGACAATTTTATTTTATTCTTCTTTGCAAGGTCCTGGCTTTCTTTCAAATCTCTTCAAGCATAAATTCTGAGTGGTTCATGGCTTTTCTTAAGCAGAACCCATTTTTCTTTAGGATGTGTCTTATCTGTATTATTTGATATACAGAAATCAGTGAAGCTAAAACACTCAGATAACACTAATAAAAGTTTCTTAATAAGAGGAAGTAAGGAGAGCAAAAAGACAGCGGCATATACTTTTATAGATGACCTAGGCCAACCCACTCCATTCGCCAATTAAGAAAGTGAGGTCTGAGGTCACGTGTCAGCCAGTGGCCAACCCAGCACTCAACTCTCAGCATAGTGCTCTTTCCATTTCTAAAAGGGCAGGGAAGCTATAAACAGCTTGTGGCAGTAACCCGATTCCACTTCCCCACATGGATCGCATCTTTGTGTGACCAGGATGGATGGTAAGTTTTAGGCTGTGGCTGCTTTGGGTAGCACCCCTCAAGCTGGCCATCTGCAAAGAAGACACAGGTGACAGTAGGCTTCCCAAGACCACTCTAAAGATACTGCACTTCACTTCCAGACACCCTAATTGATGTGATTTGGTTGTGTCATAAAACAAAGTGGACACCGCAGTATCACTGGTATCTGGGTGATGCCCTGAACTTCTGGATGTACTACCAGACATCTAATGAGGGTGAGTCTTCTGCAGGCACAGGCCTGGGAAGCATTGTGCTTTAAGAAGGGCTTGTCATAATTGTAAGAATGGTGAGAACTCTGTGTTCAAAAACTGGAATTGAAGATCTGACTCTGCAATATATTGGCTTTGGAGATTTGAACCTCTTACTTCATCTCTCCGAGCTTCTAACTATAGGTCAAGAAATATTTAACGAATGACTATTTTACACTGAGCCTTAGGCTAGGCTCTTGGAACACTGCAATGGATGAGAAAGACTCAGTTTTCTCTTTGAAACTTACTAGTTCATCTTAAGTTATCATCTATAAATTAGGAATACTGATAATACCTATCTTGCTATGTTGTAGGAATCAATTGTGATTGTGGCTGGAAATGCATTTTACACTCTGCAACTCTTGCCAGTTTCATTCGGGACAGGAAACAGGATTCCTTGCTGAATCAGTTGGCAGCTCACCCCAGCCCCTCTGTATGTAGTTTCACTGCCTCCTCCAACCGACCCAGACAAGAGCTTCATAGAAACTGAGCCCTTGGCAGCTGTTACAGCTCCTTCAGGCTCTCTCCACAGGTGAAGGAGTAGCCTTACCCCAGGTGCCCCATCTCTAGCAACGTGCCTTCTCCAGGACCCTCCCCGGGGTTGCTTTTGGTACTTCTTACCCTACAAGACCCAAACTCCCAGATGCATCTTCTTATTTCTGGCCTCAGCTCTTTGTCCTCGTGGGTATTTCTGTCGCATTTCTTGTCCATAGAGAAGTTTATTCTGTTTACAGTGGAGGAGACAGTTTAAGGACTGCATTTCCAGCCAGGATTCATTGGCTACCTTCAATATAACTAAGCCAGTTTGTCTTGAAGGCCCCATCAGTCCTCTGAGCCCTGTTCCTTCTAGAATCATGCCCCAGGTAATCCCTGGCCCTAGCCCCAAGAGTATATCAATTTTCCTGCCAACTTGGTCAAGGTCAGCTTTGTTAGTTTCCTGCTGCTTCAGTAACAAATTACCAGAAAGTGGGTGGGCTGAAAACGACACAACTGTATTATCTTTTGGTTCTGCAGGTCAGAAGTCTAAAATGGGTTGGTGGAACTGCATTCCTTCTGGATGAGATTCCGGGTAGAATCCATGTCCTCTTCTTTTCCAGCTCTTAGAGACCACCTCCATTCTTCCTCTCCTGGCTTCTTCTTCCATCTTCACAGCCAGCAATGTAGGCTCCTTAAATCTCCGTCTGTCTCTGACCTGTGCTTCCTTCTTCACATTCCTTCTCTGACACTGACTCTCCCACCTCTCTCCTTCACTTTTTCGGACCCCTGTGATTCTATTGGGTCAACCCAGATCATCCAAGATAATCTCATCTGCAAAGTCCCTTTTGTCCTATAAAGTAACATCTTCACAGCTTGTAGGGATTAGGACATCTTCTTGGGGGCTGGAGGAAGCATTATTTTGTGAATACTACTTTTTAGCTCTATGCTGTGATCTCTTCTTGGCCTCTAGAATCTAATCTGACAACTACAGCTGCTGTGACGGGCCAGGAGTTCTTCTTTCCTCCCTCCAGAGAAAACACCAGGGTTTCTGGAGGCAACGATCCTATCTAGGCACTGTGGTACTAAGGGCGACCTGAATCATTGGGCTATTTAGGTTCCAGAAACCATGACTAAACCTTGGGAGGTGGGTCTCTCTCCCTGGGCTGACAGAGATTTCTGTGCCTCACAGGTTTTATGCCAGATATGTGGTCATCATTTGTGTTGGCTATGCCTGACCCTTGTCTTAGAGCAGAACATGGCCTTATTGACCATCTAGTCAAAGACCTTACCTAACAGATGAGGAACCCAAGACCCAGAGAGGTAAAGTGATGCTCCTAATGGCAAAGCTGGGACCAGGGCCAGGCCTCTGCTTCCCCAGCTGGTCCTTCTTTCCTTGCTCCACATGCCTAGCTCCCCATCGCCCTGTGGGCAGAGCCATGAGGTTCAATTAGGAGAGGTGCCATGTTCACCGGACATCTATAGTGCATTCCAACACCCCAGGAGAGGCCTGTCCCGAAGGGAAGGTGAACAACACTTCCCTAGAAGGTCCACCCCTGAGGCAAGCATGCCACTCACTGAGGCAATCCTTCTCAGGAGCCCAAGCTCCAGCTGCTCGTTGTACCAAAATCGCGTTAGGCCAAAAGAATCACACACAACTTGTTGATGTGATTGCTCAAGGGTCCAGATCTAAGGGCCAGGGACCATATTGCTTGAGAGACGAGAGACATGTTTCTGCAAACAGAACCAGATAACTAATGTGGGCTTTCCTGGTGAATTCCAGAAGAGAGGCAGTGATAAAAGGCCACACATCCACCCAGTGACCTTAGTATGACGAGAAATCATGCTCAAGTGAAAGACATGAGCAGTCAGAGCCCTCTGGTAAGTCTGCAGGGGCAAAAATTGAACTGAAGTGTGTATGTTTCTCACTTAGACGCTGGGCTTGCCCCCGGGTATGTTCCTGAACCTGCTGCACACTTATTTTCCACGATTCCCTTTTCCTATCCTTCAAGGATAAGCCAAGCAGAAAGAGGTAGGGGGTGGGGTGCTCTGGACTTGGGAGCCCCTGCCAGCTGCCCATGTGCTGTCCCTAGGCAGACAGGCAGGAAGATAACCCGCTTATCTGTATGCTTGCCTACTGCATCCTAGCCAAGATTTTTGGCTGGGCTTTTTTGACTGTTGTTGTGGCACAAAATAGTTGACATTTCTCCCTCAAAGTAAAAGATAACTCAATAGAATACAGTCTCAAACGAGAATTTGTGATCCCTTTGTATTAAAAAATAATAGCATGTTTTATTATAAAAAAGAACGCATGTTAATGAACTCAAATTTGTAAAAAAGCAAAAGCAATAGAAGAAAATGAAAATCACTAATAATTAATTCATCTAGAAATAACTTCTGCTACTATGTTGCTATATTTCCTTATGGACTTTTTCCTTATGTACCCTTATAGTTTTTTTCTTTTACAAACAATTTCTACTACACACCTTCTTTAACTTGCTTTTTGAAACCTAGTAATAGGTTCCAAATACTTCCCCATAGTATTCAATACTTTTACATAGTATAAGTCTAATTGTGGTATAATATTTTAAGTATACAATATTTTAATTAACTACTTCCTTATTTTAGGCATTTAAGTTATTTCTAGTTTTTTCACCATCATAAACAGCCACAAGGTAGTTTTTTTAGATAAGCCAATAGGAAACATTTGGTTGTAGCCTGTACCTTAGGTATGTCAGTTGAAATGGAAACAAGAATTTCTGTAAAGATATCTCTTGATTTTGGGGAGTTAGTGTTGTCAGTAGCACTCAACCAAGAAGTTATTTCTTTCCTCTCCAAATGATGTTGATTATGAGAAAAGAGGATAAAAGTCTTTGAAACATAAGAGGGAACACAGTGGCTAGAGCTGTCTGTGAGGCCTTCCTGGTGAAGGAGTCCCTGGCCGACACAGCCCACGTAATGGGAAGAAAGTGGACAGGGAGAACCCCACCAAAAAAAGCTCCTTAAAGGACTGGAAAAGGGACAGAGACGCCAGGAACCTTGAGGCCAGGGTGAAATGACTTAGCAAACAAGGAAGTCTGATTCCATTTGCAGAGGACAGGTGTGTGGCGATACTTATATTTATCTAAAAAAGAAGAGAAGAAACCTTTGCTAATAAAGAGTATTATACAATTAGACACACAAAAGTGCATATAATTGATGACTATAACATGGTAGGAGTATGTGCTCAAAAATATTTTACCAATGGGGCAGACAATAAAATATAGTTTACAGACCACTGACTTAAAGTAGAAACTTGACCATAGACAGAGCAGCACAGGAAGGGAGCTCTGCGGAGCTGCAACCTGTGAACACCTGGCAAAGACAGTCCCAGTTTAGATCATCCGGTTTGAAACAAATGAAAGAAACATTATTCTGCCTGTGAATATGAGAGAGAGAGTGTGTGTATGTATGTGTGTGTGTGTGTGTGTGTGTGTGATTAGCAGTCGCTCCGCTTACTTGTTTCTTCTCTTCCAGTTTTCTTACCTCTCCTGACTGTTCCCCCAACTTCGGCATTCTTCTAAAGCAAGAGGTCTTTGCTAAAGGCTGTTCCTACAGACAAAGTGAAGTGTGTAATTATTGACTCCCATTGACCAGATGAACTTCAGGGTGACCACTGAAACCTGTGGGTTATAAATGCCAGACTTGAAGCCTGCACTAGCACATTTCACTCTGCAGTGGTGCACAGCAGGGACAACCACAGTGCTCTCAAGATAAAGATCAGTGACTCTCCAGCTCTGAAGGTCATCTGTCTCCATCTTTCTGACAGCCTGTCCTCATCTATGAGGACATCTCCTACCCTTCCTCACCTATGGAACTTGCTCTCCAGGAAGAGCGGCAAACCCATCCACATGTAGGTATCAGAGGTCCTCATCAATCAGCAAATGAAGCCTGAAGGCAGAAAGGGTGGCTAATGATGAGTTTCACTGATGAAGGAGGAAACACTGAGCAGATCTTTATCATTCCAGTAGTCTATCAATACCTCAAAAGACCAAGAGTCAGAGGTGAGACTCAGAGCCAACTCTTCCACTTAGCTGCAACCTGCAGTGACTGTGGGTGCAAAGGAGGCTATATACTGAGAGAATTTTCCCACAAGGACTGCACCTGCGGCTCAAAAGGTGACTCAGGTCCCTGCTATTCCTGGGGTACAGTTCACTTGAGAGGTGTTCAGGGACCCTTTTAAGAACGTGGCAAAGTTTTGGGGTGGGGGAGGAATTGAAGAAGGGATGAGAAATGCTGGTATTAATCTGGGTTCCTCTGAACCTGTCTGATCAGACTTCCTGAAGGGTCTAAGAATTCACAGCCCACAGGTGCATGGGATCCACATGCCAACCCAGATGCAGAGGGAGAAAAACCAAGGTACAGTGAGCTGAAGAGTGACCCTCAGGGGATATGTCCAAATCCTGACCCCCGGGTACCTGTGAAGATGACCTTATCTGAAAATAGAGTATTTATAGATATTATCAAGCATCCCAAAATGATATCATGCTAGACTTAAGATGGGTCTTCAATCCAATAGCATATGTCCTGTTAACACACAGATTTCAGACAGACATGGGAGGCATGCCTGTGAGGACAGAGGCAGAGTTTGGAGTGAGACATCTACAAGCTAAGGAATGTCAAGGATCCTCATCAACACCAGAAGCTAGGAGGGGAGCATGGAAAGGATATTCCTTCAGAGCCTCCAGAAGGTACTAAGCCTGCAGACATCTTAATCTCACACTCTTGGCTTCTAGAATGAAGAGAGAATACATTTCTCTTGTTTAGGCCATCCGGTTTGTAAGAATTTGTTAAAACAGCCTCAGGAAACTAATACACAAGGGTGCATCTAAAGTTTGAATGATGTGCATGCCTGTAATCCAAGCTACTTGGGAGGCTGACGCAGGAGAATCACTGGAACCCAGGAGGCAGAGGTTGCAGTGAGCTGAAATCATGCCATGGCACTCCAGCCTGGGCAACAAGAGCAAGACACCATCTTAAAAAAAAATTGAATGACCCCATTCTGGTGTTGCAATACCCTAGTCCTGTGTGAAAGCATCCTTAGCCACTCCAGGGCTCCAGGACAGTGTTCCACCACCGTTTAAAAACAAAGCCATCTTGACGAACAGAAGGACCTCAGTAGCAGGGCTGCATCCAAACCCTCCACCAAAAGCAAAACAAAACAAAGCAAGAAACGGAAAGTCAGAGGATTGGGAGAGGGCTGAGCTGCTCCAGGAAGAATGTGAGGCTCCTCACTGCAGAGTCTGCTTCCATCTTTCCTGTGTGTGCCTGTGAGTGAGGTGCTGGGGAGGGGGCTCTGTGGATGGGCTGAGAGTGTGTTTTCCATTTTTAAGCCAGGATTCATGCTGCAGAATAAAATCCTGCCTTGCTAAAGAAGACAAATATGTTCCCTTGACTACACTCCAAAACACCGGAAGGAGTTAGACATCAGCATGGCCCCTGGCACTTCTTAAAAAGTCACAGAATGCCTCGAGTTGATGATTCTTCAAGATTTTTATTAATTTATAATATTATGTTCCATCAAAATGATCACTTTTTATTATCTTACTGCTCTGAATTGTATCTTCCTTATTATTCTCAGCTACAAGGACCATAAATTAAAATCATTCAGAATTTATACACTTACAGTTCATTATCTTTGATTGGTATCATCTTGCTGCCTTTTTCTGGTCCTTTTATACCTGACAAGAAATATTACCATAGCATCTAAATAGTATCCGGCCCATGAATGTTGAGTTAGAAAACAAAATAGTGACTACATCATACTAAAGGCAACCCATCCCCACTTCTCATCTTCACCACCAGCAACTTTTCTGCCAAAATGACTGAGAAACTGAGACTCTAAAGGTCTGAGAGTTAGGATTGGAATGTAGGACCCTGCTTGCCATTGTGCAGAATGGACAGGTTGCTTTCTCTTCCTGAACCTTCACTTCTTTCCGTGAAGGTCAAGGGAGTTGATTACCACTTCAGATTCCCTGAAGTAGCATGCTCATGAGGAACAATGCTACTTCAGGGAACGGGTAGTGACATAATGAACTGACTAGAAAAGTGATGAGAAACCCATTCCTGGAAATTCCAAACACCTCTCAGTGACATTACTGAAGGAGTAGAGTTCCTGAGAGGGCTGCGAGGCTGATCTTGTTTCCATGACTGATCAATGCTGTATAAGTGGAGACTCCTCCATTAGACTCCAGAAAAATTAGCGGAAGTTTCTAAGAGTGGTGACCCTCTCCTAAGCTATGTTTGGATGTGCTTGGAGGCTGGTGCATCCACAGCAGCTTTTGCTATGTTTGTTAACACCAACATCCTTAGTATTGCTAACTACTACCTGATGCTAAGAGTGATGACTTTTCAGAGCAATGGAAGTTGACACATTTACTTAAAAAAAATGGATATTCTAATCCTGACAGATTCATCTAATGGGAAAATCTTCACATTCAGTGTGTGCATTGATCCTTGGGATAAAGCTTCATAAAAATGTAAAGGCACTGATAATGTTTCCACGCTACAGAATGCTGAGAAGTAAACATTTATTTATTTTCTTCCTTCCTTCCCTCCTCTCCCTCTTCTTTTTTGTTTTCTCATAACACTCAGTGTAATTTGCACATGCCAGCGATCACAGGTGAAGGATGGAGAAGGAGAAACAGATCACCGAGTGAAATGCACAATTTATTGGCATTCTTTTTAAAAAATCTTTTAAGGCACCAACTTTCAAAGTTATAATGTGTGACTCCGTAACATCAATGGAATTCACAAAGAACACAATTGCCACTTGTCCCTCTCTCTTAATTTCACTGAACTGTAATCACTATTCCACTCCTGGAATATAATATTTTAAAAAATCTATAATGGCCCAAAATACATGTTTCTAGAGGTTAAGTGTTGGAATCTGGAGATAGTCCTAGGGGTGGCTGAATGAGAGTAAGTCTGAATGGGAGTAAGTTAACAGTATAACAAGCCCAGTTATGACTCAGAATCACCCAAGAAACTTATGAAAAATAAAACAGACTTCCATGAAAATTGAAGCTGCAATAGGATACTGTACTTCATTCACCAGACAGACAAAAATAATACAGTCTGACAATACCAGATATTGATGAGGAGGTAAAGCCATGGGGAGGAATACCAATAAATCGCTAGTGGGAGTGCAAATTGGTACAACCACTTTGGAAAACAGATTGACATTACCTAATGAAATGGAAGATGGATGCACTGACTCTATCACCCAGCAATTCTACTCTTAGTTATATACTTTAGAGCAGTGGTCCCCAACCTTTTTGGCACCAAGGACTAGTTTTACAGAAGACAATTTTTCCACGGATGGTTTTGGGATGAAACTGTTCCACCTGAGATCAACAGGCATTAGATTCTCATAAGAAGCATGCATCCTAGATCCCTTGCATGCACAGTGCACAATAGGGTTCACACTCCTATGAGAACCTAATGTGGCAGCTGATCTGACAGGAGGTGGAGCTCAGGTGGTAATGCTGGCTCACCTGCTACTTACCTCCTGCTATGTGTCCCATTCCTAACAGGCCATGGGTGGTACCAGTCTGCAGCCTGTGGGTTAGGGATCCCTGTTCTAGGGAAACTCTTGAACGTGTGCACCAAGAGAGATACACAAAATGTTTACAATAGTGTTGCTGGCAATAGCAAGAACCTGGAAATAATTCAAATGTTCAATGACAGTAGAAGAGATACACTGTGATATCTTTATGCAAAGGATTAATATAGTACCAAAAGCAAATGATCACAGCTACATGTATCAAAGTGAGTAGATCACAAAACAGTATAATCTCATTTATATACAAGGCTGAAAACATGCAAACCTAGTCAATATGCTGTTTGGACCTGTACACATAGGTGGCATAGCCATGAAAAACAGCAAATAAATGATTTACACAAAATGTAGAAGAGTGGTTACCTTGGAGGGTGAGGAAGTTTGTGATCTAGGTGGGGCAGAGGAAGCTCCAAAAAGACTGATAATGTTCAGATTCTTAAGCTTGGTGGTAAGAATCTAAGTGTTGTTGGTTTTATTGTAATTGCTAATCTATGAATGTATACTATATCCACTTTTTACTAAATTTCCTAATAAAAAATGTAAAATATATAGATATGTAGGCTCCATCTCAGGTCTATTGAATCAGAATCTAAAGTTATAGGATCTAGGTAGTATTTTCTATAAGTTCTCCAGAAGAATTATGATGCACTGTCAGGTTAAGAGTCAGTCACCTATACACACATACACACATACACACACACACACACACACACACACACACACACTACAATTCCTATCATTATCCAGGGAAAAGCAGCTTAAAATATAAGTCAAGGTCAAACAATCCCAAGAAAGTCATAAAAGCAGAAAAAGCCCAGTAAAGTGTGTAGAAAGGAAAGTCTCTTGTAGTTCTGTGATGACAAGATGGAGACTGATATATAAGCCTGAGAGCATTAGCTGTCTTTGTACCACCTCCAATCTCCCTCATCAGCTTACCCGAGACCTGACCTGATAGACTCTCTAGCAGCATGAGCCTGAGATGATCTCTCTCAAGAATCTGGCCACACAGCAGGCTCTGGTCCTGGTCTTGCTACAAACACAGAAGCATGATGTGGTGCAAAGTGCATTGTCTAGGACTCATCACAGCAGGTATTTAGACCTGGACCCACGTGTACATGCTGTGTGATCTTGGGCCAGTCACTTCCCCTCTCTGAGGACTAGTTTTCTTATCTGCCCTTCCTCTCTCATTGGAATCCAATGAGAGAGTGTAGGTGGGAGTGCTTTGCCAACTGAAGAAACTACCCTGAATGTCCAATAAGCCCATTGCCATTTCAGTTATTACTTCTCCCAAAAAAACCACAAACATAGGCTTTCAATTCTGAGTCAGTAGAGTTTTCTGGGTCCAAGACATTGAGAGCCCTAAGATTTGGCTTGGCGAGACCTAAGATGAGACGAGGGCTTAGTGCCTCCATGTCTCTCTCTAAGAACCTCGGCACATATTTAACAACTTCCCACTACTTTCCTCTGAGCCTACCTTTCCTAGGCCCTGATAATAAAGAAGGGGACATTCATAAACAGCTCAGGACCACGGGAAGCAGCACGCCAAGCAAATGTGCCACCTGAGTATTTATGAACGGCTTTGAAACAAACATTTAAGTCAGTTCTACAATACCTTCCAAAGTAGGATTGCCGGATTTGGCAGTAAAAATAAAAATGCAGGACACTCAATTACATTTGAATGGTTTTGTATAATTGGAATAGTTTTTAGTTTAAGTGTGTTCCAACTATCACATGAGACACACTTATACCAAAAAATCATTTGCTGTTCATCTGAAATTCAAATTTAATAAGGTCTCTTGTATTTTATCTGGCAACCCCATTTCAAATACTGATCAGCACTTTCTCTTACAGAGAAATCTGCATGGAAGAGAGTTATGAAGTCCTACTTTTATTACTTCATGAAAGAATAAAGGGTTGGGCTGATCTTGAGATGGGACTTGTCTTCCTCCCTTCCTTGCATGGCCCAAGAAGCCATGGAAAGGCACAGATATCAAAAGCAGGTTTCAAAGTAGACAGCGCAGAATGGGGGTGAAGTCTCATCATTTCAAACAGAAATAGTTATTCCAGCCTGGTCCAGACCCACCCAGGACATCACCAGTGGCCTCTCCCTTACCTCTGGGCATCTCCTTAGAACGCTCTGCCTCAGGGCCATCCAGAAAGTCCATCTGGGAGGCCTCCTCAGAGGGGACGTGGCGCCAGGACCAGCTCTGGTTCCTGAGGTCGTGCAGTGGAGGAGAATATTCCAGCTCACAGGGGTAGTCAAAGCTGCACTCCAGACCTGCAATAATAGCCAAGGGTCAGTGGAACAAACCATTTCCCAAACGTGGCTTTCCAGCCCCCTCCACTCTACACTAGGAGGCTGGCCTTCATCTCCTCCACACCCTTTGCCCTGTCCAGGGTAGATCAGTTGTCAAAAAGGGGCTCTGCATTGGCAAAAAGGGGCCTAAGAGAATAAAATGTGCCCTTTCTGTAACTCATATTATGGGAGGTGTTCTCAGAGAAGGCAGATAAAAACCAGAGCTAACTAACAGGTTGAATGGTGAGAAGCTCTGCATCTTATGAAGTTACCTGAAGACACAGAGAGGGGCTGAGGGTGAAGGGGCAGAGCCTGCCCAAGCAACCCATGAGGGCTGAGTCCAAGTCTGGCTCTGCTTTTACCAGCCCGGAGACTCCAAGCAAGAAAACTCACCTCTCTGTCTCTTAATTCCCTCACCTGTAAATTGAGTTGATAATTACCACTCAAGTTTGCTGTAAGAACTGGTGGTAAAACATACTGCCTACAAATAGTTAATGTATGCGGGGCTTAAAACCTAGATGATGGGTCAGAGTGAACAGGCAACCTACAGAATGGGAGAAAATTTTTGCAATCTGTCCATCTGAAAAGGGGATAATATCCAGAATCTACAAAGAACTTAAACAAATCTGTAAGAGAAAAACAAACAACCCCATAAAAAGTAGGTGAAGGATATGAACAGAAATTTCTCAAAAGAAGAAATTTATGCAGCCAACAAACATGAAAAAAACCTCATCATCACTGATCATCAAAACCACAATGAGATAACATTTCACACCGGTTAGAATCATGATCATTAAAAAGTTAGGAAACAACAGATGCTGGAGAGGATGTGGAGAAATAGGAATGCTTTTACACTGTTGGTGGGAGTATAAATTAGTTCAACCATTGTGGAAGACAGTGTGGTGATTCCTCAAGGATCTAGAACCAGAAATACCATCTGACCCAGCAATCCCATTACTGGATATATAACCATTACTGAGTATATACTAGGTATAAACCCAAAGGATTATAAATCATTCTACCATAAAGACACATGCACATGTATGTTTACTGCAGCACTGTTCACAATAGCAAAGACTTGGAACCAACCCAAATGCCTATCGATGATAGACTGGATAAAGAATATGTGGCACGTATATACCATGGAATACTATGCAGCCATAAAAAATGAGTTTATGTCCTTTGCAGGGATATGGATAAAGCTGGAAACCATCATTCTCAGCAAACTAACAGAGGAACAGAAAACCGAACACCACATGTTCTCACTCATAAGTGGGAGTTGAACAATGAGAA